>JBBPOJ010001359.1:0-14255 GCA_038091395.1 Leccinum rimulosum | reverse complement strand
CACGACTGAGATCGAGATAGGACACACCCTGCTTCATACGTTCTTCGTTCTCCTGCATGCGCTCGCGTTCTTCGTCGTCCTTCTTTCGCGCTCGTTCTGCATACTCTTCCTTGTCCCATTTCTTTCGAAAATCGGTGTCGCCCGCCTTTGCGGTGTACGCGCCCGATTTATCTGCCATGATGACAGTGGTAGTGGTGGAAGTAAGCTGCTGCCTAATGTAGTTCAATCGTCCCTGTGATCACACGCCCGAGTTGAACCGCTTTCACCAAGACTTTTGTACTTTTCTGTAAGCTCTACCCGCAGAACATTACCATGGCAAGCTCATCCGAACGCGCGCGCGCATATAATCTAGAACTGACATGCCCGTTCCCCAGTCTGCCATCCCAGCGTACTCGGTCGGTGCACTCTGCATCGCCGGCGGTTTCACAGGCTACCTCAGGACTCGCTCTCTCCCCTCTCTCATAGCTGGAATCGGGTGAGCACTGGCTCATATACCCCTCATGCGACATACATTCATAGACTATGCCGCGTCCAGTGTCGGTGTTCTCTACATGTGGAGTGCAGAGCAAATCAAAAAGGGGGCTCCTAATGGAATGGAGGGCGCCCTTGGTGAGCTTCCCGCATCACCACTCTACGTTTCGCTGATTCACAGTGCCTTTTCGACAGGCGCCTCCGCTCTTTTGCTGTTGTCTTCGCTCCCCCGCATCACCAAAGGACCTGTCCCAGTTATACTCGCCCTGACCAGCGCTGGTGCGGGTGCCTATTATGGGAAAACTCTATATGACCTGCGAGCCAATATTGTACACGCCTAAATGGGACCCTCGAGGCAGCCTCGTGCTTTGAGGGATATGTCGGGTCGCGTTGTATTTCTATCAATGTGTCTCATATTCATTCCACTCTACTACTGCCAACTGTTTGACCTCCAAGAAGATTAATGTCAACATTTGTGATCATCACCACGGCTACTCGTCCCGCCTAACGTAAAGATGTACATCTCCAATCAGTTTGGGGTGTTCATCTCCGGATATATGACCGCCTCCAAGTCCGTGACAAAACATGTTTCGTCGCCGAGCAGGCGGCTCTGCCCCCACCAAGTGACGTTTGAGCGCCGAGTGTTCAGACTAGGTTCGGTAGACGATCAGGGAACGGGAGGCGTGCGCTCAATAGCAGAGTTGCGAAATGAGGACTTGTCCTGCATCGAGTCTACACAACACATTTAGTCGGACAGATACGACAGGAACAATGCGATATACCATTGTTTGATTTGTACTCCATTATCGTGGAAGCAGAGAGGTTAAGAACCTGCCGAATGGTGTCCCTGTCCAATGGATCCTCGTGTGTCAGGGTGTAGAGACGAGTGGACGGGGTTGTACCAACCTGATCTTTTCACGTACTTTCATATCCGCCTCGACGCGATTCCAGATGGAGACGATGTCCTCGCTCTGTCGAACGCTGATCGTGCACCCACAGATCTCCGGCCACTCCTCGCCGTCCTCGTCGTTGCCGTCACCATCCTGCTTGAGACGTCCCTTTCCGCATTCGTCAAACATGTCACCCACGACACCACACACGAGATCCTCCCATACGCGATCTGCGACACCCTTTCTTAGACGGATGATCCATTTTCCGCCTGCACGGTTGAGGGGATCTTCCCAGACGGGACGTCGCACGCCGGCATGAAACAACAGGTAGTCGGTCGTGGGCGTGAGGGAGGACGACAGGGAGAGGTGAGTGTGCAAAGACCAAAAGGACTCGACCTGCAAGAAAAAAAGAAAAGGATCGAGGGCAGCACGACGAAAAAGCAGAGCGACAGACGCACCGATGAGAATGAGGCGACTTTTTTGATCCCCTCTTCGTAGTTGGTGATCTTGTTCCCTGGCGCACGTTGCTGGCGGAACCAGAAAACCCAGCTGGAGACGGTCGTCGATGGACGACGAGGAGTGAGCACGAGGACGGGGGGTGGACACGAGCACGAACATACGTGTTCCGGAGAGGGTGTACCGTGGTGGACGAGGGGGACGAACCAGCGGTTTTGGTGACCGCGGGGTCTGGTTCGCGGTTCGCCAGCGAGGTCGAGAAATGGCGACTGGAGAGAAGGCGGGCCTGCTGAGTGACTGGGGCGGTGGTAGGCATGGTGGAAGGCGTGTGCTGTACGGGTGGTGGCGTATTCTGCTGTGAGGCGAAGCGTGTCTGATGAGACTGAGAATGATTCGAGAAATAGCCTGCCATTCGATAACTGAAGCAATAAAGAAAAAAGAAAAAACTTAGCGGAAGACGAGGAAGATGTTTACGATAAGGACACTACGTTTATGTAATCACAGTATATACGATCACAGGTCCGGGTTAAGATCCAAGTCCAAGTCAAAGACTGTCTGCGTCTGCGTGCGCACTTCGTGTCGGTACGGATTCACCCCACCGCGATCGCGGGAAGCCTGTGTGGGCTTGGGCGACGGCGAATGGGCTGCAGAAAAAAAAAAGGGTAGTCAGGTCGACCAAAGAAGCACGCGAGCACACTTACGTTTGACGCTGTGGCTCTCTCCGAGCCCACCGAGGGGCTTCTCGACATTCAGCCGCCCCTTCCTCATCTTCTCTTCGTTGGGGAACGGCGGGAAGAATAGGGGGACAGGGGCACCGTGCACCGCGTTCAACGGCGCGTTCGGGTCAGGCATGTTCGGGGGCGCAGACGTGAACGCGCTGAGTGACTGCGCGTACGCGAGCAGCTCCGGATAGGGTATCGAGGCTGCAGTGGGGTCGTGTAACCAACTGCACGTACTAGCGTAGAACGCGACTGCTCACCTTCCTTAGCCTTTCGTATCCCTTCGATCCTCTCCTCGCCCTCGCTGACCACGCTCTCCAGCTCCCTCTTCCCTTCCTCGATGCGCTCGACGGTGCACCGCCATCTTGCGTCGAGCACGCCAATCTCCGCAATCAGCTCCTCTATCCGTTTCTGTCGTCTCTGGTGCGCGGCCGTGTCTGCCAACGCATGCGCAAGGGACACTTCCGCTATAAAGAAAGCAGAGATGGGCGGTGGAGCGGTGCTCGGTTTGGCATGCGGATGGGGCGACGACAAGGACTGAAAGAGAGTGTTTGACAGTGTCGTGACCGTTGTGAGTGGGGCGGTGAGCGCGTCCGTCATGGACGGCGACGAAGCCATCTTGCACAGCAATATCTACCCTGGATATATGTATAGTCTACAAATCGATGGTACTAGTCGGGTAAAATCATCCTTCATCGCGCCATTATCGCTCGCGTCTTCATCCCCGCCTCCGCTACCGCCTTTTCAAACGCCCTCATGTGCTCGTCGACCACCACCCGCCCGTCCCTCCGACCAACACTCTCGGCCTCCCATCTTTCAATCTTCAACCGGCTCCGCTCCGCACCCTCCGTCTCCGTCTTCCATTTCGCAAGCTGGTTCTTCACAGAACGGATTTTACGTCCCGCATCAGCCGTAGCTGCGCTGTTCACCTGTGACTGCTCCGATATGATCGTAAGAGACGCAAGGAAGGACGCCGTATGTGAGCGCATATGGGTCATCGATGGGAGCGCAACGCCGAGGGTCCATATCGACGACGGAGGTTGCTTGTTCGAAGATTTCGACGCGGATGCTGACGGGGAGGACAAGGGCGTAGGTGAGCGTACAGAGCCGAAAAACGGCTTCTGAGGAGACGAGGGCGCAGAGGGCGCATAGACCGACTCTCCTTCCACGATCTCTTCCTCCTCTGCGACGGACTCGAGCTGAGGTGGTCGCTCCGGCTCGTCTTCGGAGAGGGATAGGTCAAGTGAGTCAAGTTCAAGATCGGCAAGCACATCCATGCCTCCTACTTCAGTGGCAATGCGCTTCAGGTCGCGATCATGCGAAGCCATCTCGCGTACCTGCCCCTCGCGGTCACGCACGGCATCGTTGAGTTCGCTGATAATGTCGGTCGTGAGGTTCTCGAGGGTAAAGGTCGGGTCGATGGCCCGCAGGTGTGAGAGGAACCTATCCGTCGACGCAAGGTTCTGTGCCAGAACCTCCATCGCATCCTGAGCTAGCGTAGCCCGACGGACAGCATCTTCGTCTTCGTCGTCGTTTGCTCCATCGTCGTCGCTTTGCTCGCTTTGCTCGCGAGTGCCACTGCCGTCTTGACCATACAACTCGTCGTCTACGACACTGCCGAACTCGGCGGCTAGACTGCCCCCTGGTGTGCTTTCACCCAGTTCGTCTGCCAAGCTTGCACCTCCGTCGAGCACTGCTCCGTCAGTATCTCCGACTGTGGCGTCCCCATTGCCATGCCTGGCAAGAGGGCTGTCGTCGATGCCTTCGGCACCTTCGTCGTATTCGATACCGAATTCTTCGGCTAATAGTCTGGACGCGCTTCCAGCGGGGTCGGGCATCAACGCGAACGCAAGCTCATGGGCTAAAGAATGTGCGCCGGAGGGGACGGCGATGCCCTGATCGAGCGTGGACAGAGGGGTGGAATGAACGAGGATAGAGTTGGAAGATGTCGAAGGGTGGCGAGACGATTTGCGGAGAGTGCTGGAAGAACGTCTGGTATGCATTTTGGACTTGGAGGAGGGGTCCGAGATGGTATATGTGGTATAGTTCGTGATTATTTAGTAGACCTGAAGAGACCGACTGCGATGCACCGGCGTCTATGTTTCCTTCTAGAGGTTGACGAGTGCGTATTTTTTTTTTCAAGGAATGTCCATCCGACTGGTAGTGTATGTGTGTAGATGCTCGACAAGGGCTCGTCGGCCGTCGTCGTCAAAGACGTGTGTTACGTAACGCTAAAATACAACATGTTCCATAGCAATGTCCCTTGTAGATATCCGTGGGGGGTATCACTAGCAATATCGATAACATCATGAAGATCTGGCTGATTTATTAGTATTGCCCGTCCAAAGCCTCGACAGCACGTCTCCTAATCCACCTATACTTCTGGTCTTCCTGCGCCGCTCCTGTGCCGCTTTCGCCCTCGCCTGTTCAAACTGACGCTCCCAGAGCATAAGCTGATGCCGGAAGCCGGGGTTCGGCGAGACGATGCCACGCTTCGCTTGTACGTATGCGATCGCCTCGGTAGCCCGCATCGGTGTCGTGGCGACCAGGTAGGCACAGACGAGCGTGGCAGATCGGGATACTCCCTGCAAACAGTGTACCTATCCGTCCTCGTCACATCAGCCACATCTCATGATCCGACAAGTCGTACTCACCAAAACTCTGTGCTTCTCGTCCGCGTCCAGCGCGTCCTGAATGAACTTGACGACCCTGTCGAACCACTGCGTGATGTCGGCGTTCACGTCGTCCCGGATCGGGACGTGCATCACCGTCACGGCATCTCCGAAATCCTTGCGCACGTCTGGCTCGACGGCGGACACGATGTGTGTAACACCGAGGCGCTGCAAGGTTCCCTCTTCACGGGCCGAGTAGAAATCCGTGAGGTACAGACGTGGGTTGATAGTGGACACGGCACGGCCATGATGATGGGAAACGTTGGCGTTGTTGGTACCACTGGGGCGTTTGTTTTTTGTCTTTGAGGACTGCCAGCTGGTTGCTGGGAACGAAATCATGGCACTGTGGAGAAAAGGATATTCGAGCGTTTCATCACTTGATTTTATAACACGTTGGCTGCCTGCAATCAACTACTAACGGGGGGTGCCCTCCAAACACAGCCACATACACAGCCATCAATAAACATGGCTTAGCAACGCCGGACCAACCGTGTTGACCGCATACAGTCATGTCCAAGCATCATCCGGGTGAGTGCCACGTCATCTTTGGCCCTTGTGCTTGTCTGATAAATGTAGATCTAATTATGTGCAGGCGTCAGCCTGGAATTGGTGAGCACTAACCCCCCCGTGTCAACCGTTCTCGCTCATGCTCACTGCATTCAGCGATCGGACGTTTGTGTGAAAAGTGTGACGGTAAATGGTAAGCGTATCATCGGATCATTCTCTCATCGTTCCGCTAACACGGTTACAGTCCCGTCTGCGACTCCTATGTTCGCCCCGAAACCCTCGTTCGTATATGTGATGAATGTAATTTTGGGACATATGGCGGTAGATGCATCATTTGCGGCTCTCCAGGTTTATCCATTTGCTTTCCTTGACGCTGTATCTGACTGACCGATCCATGCAGGTATTTCCGACGCGTACTACTGCGCAGAGTGCACTAGACTCGAGAAGGATCGCGACGGGTGTCCAAAAATCGTGAATCTCGGTGCCAGCAGGACGGATCTGTTCTACGAGAGGAGAAGACTTGGTGCGTTCATTCGACTCGTCATCTGCCGTCCACTAACCTCGAATCCAACCGACAGGATTTAAAAAGAGCTGAGTCCAACAGCACTTCTGATCTGCCTCGCAGGTCTAGTCCCACGCGAAATCAACATCATTAATTTGGTGCTAATGCGGACAGTGGAAATATAGATGGCGGCATATTGGGAAGTCCATAATATGTATACTCTGATCTTGCTGAACCGCTCTACCGGTACACGTGAAAGGGAATGATAGGTGGTGGATTTTCCAAGTTCGTGAACTTTCTGCTATAGACGTCAGTGTACTTTCTCTCAGTAGATAGCTTGAACATTACCGGAATTTGGGTATATCAACCTAGTGAGAACTCGACCGTCAGCATCAGCTTCAGTGAAAAGCGCGTGTAGATCATACCGGCGCCTTGAAAACTACAAACAAATGTGTCTGGTCGTGCGTATCAAGCGCTTCACAGACACCACACAGATCCTTTGCGCAATATGCACATCGGAACCAGGCACCGCTAATGCGATCTAGACAACGGTCGCACAGTGCTGTGGAGTGAACGAGGAAAGAGAGGTATTCTGTGGGCAGACGGTGAAGTCAGAAACTTTTTGCAGAGAGGCCTTCTCCGACGAACCTTTCGGGTCCTTGCAAGGGGTAAGACCACCCATGGGCCCGGCGGGAACTTTGTATCTACAAAAATAAAACAAGACGCTCAGAATTCACGATCAGCACGAGGAGAAGAGAGGGACATACAACTTAGGCAAGAACCCAGAGGTAGACTGAAGCGGTCGATGAACCGGCCGGGGAAGTTTGAAGAACACGTGCGTGGGGTCGTGGTACAGATACGATCGTTCCTCGCAAGAAGCACACTAAGTTGTCAGTGGTCAGGTAGAACTCTGTACTGTACTGTGAGATAGACAGACCAGGCTGAATGCGCTAGGAGACGATGGGCACGTCGCACATTGGTACCTCGTCCCAAAGATGGTCTGTAAGGGAATCATTGGAGGAAAAACCGTCTCTGCTTTTAGGCTCGTGCACGAACCTCATGGCATCCATTACAAATAATCCGGTGATCTTCCGGTGGATCGTCTGGTGCGGAGAGTTGCGTGCGAGAACCTACTACGGTTTTCGCGTACGAAGAATAGACCGAAGATGGTTTGGAGTGGGACGCGGTGAGGACGTGTGCGGCATCCCGGCCAGTCCAGAGATAGATGGCGCGGCGAGAAGCAGTCTGAACCTCCTGAGTTTCAAGTGGGTACGGAATCTGACGAATGTCATTGAGTATAAATCGTCCGCGAGAATTACAATGCTGGCAGACCTTTATCATAATATGCGAAGACAAATGCCCTCCATCAGACGAATCCAAGTTCCCTGGGAGCCCAGCTGATTCGCAATTAGAGCATATATCAACAGAGTCACAGATTGCACAATGAAATCGGGCGCCTAGAATGTCCTGTAGGCAGCTGTGGGAGTGAAGTGAATCGATGAATCTAAGAGTGTCAACGATAGGTACATACTGCATGCACTTGACACCTGGGTGCTTCATGGCTTCGAAGTAACATACGTGTCAGAACAGAAGCAAAAAGAAATGCTGAACAGACTTGGATACGTACGTTGTTCTTCGTTCGTGTCCTGCATCATCACTCTGGGTTCGAGTTCACTCTTCGGTCTTGCGGGCTTCTCCGTTACGAGCAGGAAAGCGTGCGCAGGGTGTATGTCGTGAACTTGACTACGAACACAGACGATCAATGACCAGGCGATAAAACCCCGGAGATTTAACTGACCTATAACAGGCAAGACAAAGATTGAATTTCTTGCAAGATGTACACTTGTAGCGCTTCCCAGTAATCGTAGTGTTGCAAGTGGAGCATAAACACGTCAACATATCTTCCTGTTCTAGAGTCGATCTTTGTTAAGACGACGAACATTCCAAATTGGAGGTCAATTACGCACCGACATCAGCCCATCCTTGGGGACCCCACACCTTCTCAAGGAAAGCATGTCGAAGTTGCCCTTTTTGCCGTGGCGCGGAACGTATCCACAACGACATCGCATCCTCGGGTGACGTAGGATCTGAATAGGTACTCCCCACTCGCTCAGTGCTAGCACAAAGCGCGTGGTAAATACCGGCAGCTTCTATGCATCCAGAACAAAGCTCGTAGCCCAGATTCTCTGACTCGGACAAAGGACCTGATCCTCGCAACGTTGGACTTGAAGAAGGGAGACAAGGCAGAGGCTTGTTATCCAGATGTCCATTACGCCTACGTGGAGAGATGCCCCGTGTGATCGAGTCCAACGAGGAGGATTTGCAGGAAAAAAATCTTTTGTGAGGCGCAGGGGGTGAATAAGAGTGCCCGGCATCGGTACACCTCTCCTTCTGCTTGCCACAACCGAGATTCGATCCGCTCGGCTCGAGCGAGTTGCCTATTGGCTCCTTTTCCCCGCAGATCGCGCACACATAGCGAATCGCGTCTAGCAACACCCCGCACTCGGAACATGATGTTAGCGTTCCAGGAGGAGGAACGACAGGCGGGAGGTATGACGAGGCTTCGGAAGGAATATCGGGGGGAATGGTGTAAGGATTCGTGTCCAAGCAAGAAGAAGATGCGGTGGAGTCTGTGGCAGGATCTTGATTGTGAACTTTCTGCTGCGAAGCAAGCCAGCTGAGCTGCATGCTGTTTGGCCGCACGTGGTCCGAGGACTCGCTCGTCGAAGGCTCATTCTCATTCTCGTCCTTGACGCTGAAACCGTCTTCGTACCCGGAGTCATGCGTGGAGCTACCGCCCGTATAGGAGTAATAGTATTTCCCCCGTGGATCCCGCTGCAGAGCTAGGGCGCCATCTATGTTCTCCTGCGAACGCTGATCCTCCGAGCACGACATGGATACCGATCGAGAATCAGATTCCGACGGTTCAGGTGTGGCGCCCAGCATGGCCTTGATGGTGCGTGCATTCTGATCTCGGAGCCATGCTGCTCCTCTGTCCTCTGCAGACAAGGAAAGGACGTGTTCGAAAGGCGAAGTGGAATGGGAACGATCGTCTTCCAGTTCGCCGGTTGGCTCTACGTCTGGCCAGCTGAGGTCTCCGCTGCTCTTGTTTCTCCCCTTGTACTCCTCCAAGCTTGCCAAGCTCGATGTATCGCTCAAACTGGGACCATCGTAGTCCACCGTTATATGGACTCGTAGAGTGATTCGCCGTTTGCCACCAAAACTTCTCCCCGAGAGGATAGATGCTGCAGAAGAGAGAGGGGGGTCATCCGAGCCGGCCTGGAAATACTGGATGGCCTCTGTAAGATCCGACTCCGTTGAGATGTCGGTGACTTCGCCATCGTCGTCCTTGTAGGATACCACATAGGAAGTAGCATAGAGGGAGAAACACTGTTCGATCTACAGGGCGTTAATACGTACGAACGACATCCTTCGCTTACAGCCATTGATGAGTTGATATCGAACACACCTTGTTCTTCAAGAGGTCGTACGAACAGTTTTTGGCCGATGCAAAGCTAATGTGCTTGTTCCACCGGTCAAACGTACACTTTACAACAAGTGGTCTGTCCGGACGCACGTACATGCTTCGAACAGAATCCAATCAGAGTGTTTCAAGCGAGCCTGGGCACTGCCAGTGTTGCGCAGCCATGTGTGGGTAAGCTAATATGACTCATCAAGCTTTCTATGCTCGCTCCCAACTCTCATTACCATAGTATACTCGATATTGCATAAATACTTATTGCCAGAAAAAGCGGAAAGGATGTATAGACAAGTTAGTGGAGTGAAACACAATATGATTACTTAAGACAAGTGGAAGCTACCAACTCCTTCCTTCATCGCTGTACACAACTTTTCTCTCATGGCTTTCTTCGAACTGTACTCCGGAAGCTTCAGATAGTTGACGCAGGTCATTACACTGGGCAGATAGTCATCGGCGGAAAGCGGGGCTTCATGTGGTTTCCGAACGACCGTGAGTGGCGGGTTGAGGCCCCGGAAACCTATTGCAATTCAGCAACCGTGTCAACTTTGCTGGCGGCCGCAAGATTGAATCACGAACCTCCGATAGGTAACTTGGGGCTTCCGGTGATAAATTGCAAGAAATCACGTCGCGTGGCCACGTCGAATTCAGACATTAGCTCAATCAACTCGCGAATTGAACGGCTTTCCCCATTGAACCCATGGTCAGCCTTGATCGCTTCGTTGAGACCTGTAATATCACGTCAGCACTGTGTCGGTCAATAGACATTACAGAACATACTTTCGATACCCCAGTCCTCATCAGAGTTACCAAAGAGCATCACAAGCTCATCTGCTGTGAACGCTTGCAGATCAGATATTGGAAACACCTTCGAGAAACCTTCTCTGAAGGCTTTAGCCTGCGGTCGAGCTCCCGTCCCGATAATGGCATCCAAAACTTCGTGGATATATTGTTCCGCATTATCGGAGGTCACAGGAGTGTCACGACCACCGGGCTGATTGTCATGAGTCAAAAAGTCATGTCTCAGGCAGTTTACAGGTCACGCACTCTCAGCTCAATGTCATAGCCAGGCAATGTAAAATCAAGAGCGAGATCCTCAACGTTGACAATGTCCATCAACGCCACTTTGCGGTAAAGCTGCTTAACAAACATCAGGATGGAAGTGGGTAGCACATGTCCACTGAAAGACTGACCTTCTCCGACTGTCCTTTTATGGATGCATAGCTCTGTAATTTGGCAAGAGAGTTCGCCAGGTCGTTGTCAACCAACTGAGAAACAATGAGTGAGATTCACAGTGAACAGAGGGGCAGTTACCCTGAGCGAATCAATGGTCAGCGGAATTTCCTCTCCAAGAACAAGCTTGATGAAGATATTGTTGAGAGAAAGATCGATGATTCTAGAGTCCAACATCGCTTTGGCTACATACTGCCCAATCACACGGAGGATATGGGTTCGTTTCCTTTTGTAGAGTGAGTTAGTGGCATGAATAGATAAGGTTGGTCACATACTGTCCGCCATCGTTCGCGATGTCGTCGGGGCTAATGGGTGCCGGATAAAGCCCAGCGGGATGATGCACATAGATTCCCGGCAAACCCGCCTCCGCATCACGCCAGATCTTGAGATCTTTGCGTGCAAATTCTTTGGAAACAAGAGAATAGAACTCCAGGGTTGGACCGAGACCAGTACCAACTTCTTCGAAGTATTCCACCTCCAAGATCGAAGAAGATGACCCATAAAGTTCGAACACCTTCACTGCAGACTCAAGAATATGCTTGCGCGATATACGAACTTTCTGGCGCTGAAGTCGGCCAAGGAACCCGATCCCATCGTCTCGGCGTGAGGTGTCTTGACTTCGGCCCTGTTGACTTTGCCATTTGAGAATCAGGCGCGCATAGCCAAATGATGTGGACTGCAAATAGTTGTAACGGGTGGCAAACGGAAAGAGGAAAGGGAAGTTCTGGGGAAGGTCGATGGCCCAGTCAGGCAGACAGGAGCTGGAAATAATATTGAGAGTTTATCAACAGTATCGAAGGATAACAAACCTTGCGACAATCATCGGCTCCTCTAATTGTCGAGTGAGCTTGGCTGTCAACTTGTTGTTTATAAAAGCAGACTCGGGCAAAGCATGCTGTTCAAGAGGTCGCGATGGTCGTTCAGCCTCTGCTGCATTCGACTTGTGGAGGACCCGAAGGAGACGTAGAATCTTCGCATGAGGGGCGTCATCAGGGAGTGAAGAGAGGGTAGGACTGGGCGATCGGATCCGTGCAATCGTTTCACTCCGTGCTGAGCGGCAACGTATTAGTAAAGTTTGATGGACAACCGGAGGAAGGAGATTCTTACGTTCTTGGCTGGGCGGAGGTCCGCTAACCTTCTTGAATTTGACCGTGTACACCCCCTGCCACATAGCACTCGATGGTAACGCAGCTACCTTCTTCCTCATCTCATGCTGATGGATTGCGCCGTAGATGGTCAAGTCCAGAGGAAGCAAGTGATCGTCCATCCGGAATTCAAGATGCCAGTCAGTGGGCTTCGCCTTAAGAGCGGCAGCGTAGGAAGATTTTGGAATATATCCCTGCCGAATCGATGTCATAGGCGGACCACCCCTCGAAGAAATCGGTGTTGCTATGCGTGTGCCATCCGGTGTTTGCGCTTCAATTCTGCCATCATCTGCAGGATATCACGTAAGCATAATTTTGCGATGAAAAGCTTTGTAACAAACCTTCGGTGACGGACAACGTTACCGTCTTGTCAGCTGCTAGGTCCACATCTTCGTCCCCTTCAAAAACCTATAAATGTTGGTGTCAGGGTCACTCGGCGCCGAAAGGACCGAAGCTAACCTCCGCATCAACTTCATCATCCGTGAGTTCAGTAGCAAGCTCGCTCTCTTGAACCTGAGGCTCTTCTCGCCTAGATATATTGTCTGAAGCCGAGGTAGAGCTAGTTGTGGCGGAGGAAGCATTGTCAGAAACTGGAGCACCCGAATTTGCGTTCTTTGCGCTGAGTCGTTGGCTACGCCTTCGGCGAAGATCGCTCGCTGGTGTGGGGGCGTCTAAGGAAGGTTGAACTGCAGGTAGTACAGTGGGTTGACCTGCTTCGTGATCAGGGGGTACTCGAGAAGTAGCTGCAAGACCAAAGCCAGGGGCAGCCGCAAGCATGTTCGATAATCGCCCGCTGGACGTTAATCCGGCAACCCGAGGACGAAGATAGTCATTAAGAGCCTGGAACGTTGCAATCGCATGAATCGATACAACCATGTTCTGCAGATTTCGTGGAACATCTGAATCGTCATCCGCAATTAAACGAAGCCGTAACTGGCGTGCGAGCAATGACGGAGAGCTTCGTTTCGAGTCTGCGAGAACTGAGTCAGGGTGCAACCACGTACACAACGAAGAACATTACCGTCGCTGCCCTGCGCAATAGTGATCACCTCAAAGTTCTCCATCCTCGTTAGGCTTTCCTGTAGCTTCTTGACCAAAATAGCAAGGGGGGGTTGATTTGAATTCCCTGCTCGAGAGGAACGAGCGAAGGCTTCAAAGAAAACTTCCTGACGACGCTTGATCGATACTAGGTATTTCTCAGACGCATGATCGGGAAATCACAAAATGGACTGACCTAAACCTTTCTCTGTGTGAAAGCGGAGGAGTCCATCAACGGCACCACTTCGGAGCAATTCGAAACTTGAGACAGAGCTCTCTGAGGTAAAGTGGTCCGCCAATTCTCTTAGAGTAGAAGCTAGACCTTGCTCGGATGACTCTGACGCAGAAAGCTTTTTGACCAAGCGGCGGAGATCGTCGAATGAATCGTCACCATTACCACCATCGTCTTGACCAAGCGAGTAGCTGAATCGCATGACACGAGCACGTAATGTGATTGCATCCTCTGGTTCCAGAGAGAACATGTGGTGCTTTTTGTGTCCCGGGATTGCGGACGAAGCGTAGATGGCTATATCTGATGTAACAGATAGGTCGGGCGGATCTTTATCCTTCGGCTTCGTCGTGGACAACGTTCTTGTGGCAAAAACCTCGATTTCATGGAAAACACCTTCCCTCCGTAAGGCTGGTCTGTACTCAGAAGGAAGCTTTTGCAGAAGAAGGTCAACAAGCTGTAGGACTCCAATGATGAGCGACGGGTGATCTTTCGATGATAGGATGGACGACGCGAAGCTGGCAACCGGTACGAACTGAGGAAATAAAATAATCAGAAGAGACCGCCGGAAGAATATTGGAATACCAACACGAAGAGCAGTCTTGAGTTCATTACCTTCCAAAAAGCCCACAGCTTTCAATAGACCCGTGAGCGTCTTGACGCGAATTGGTGTGATCACGCTCGCGGCATACACATCGATAAGAATGGGAACCATCAACCGCATGAAACGTCCAACCACCTCTGGCTTAGAACGTAACAATTCTGTTCTGTCCGAGACAGGTTCAACGCCGGGAACCGGAGGCATCGCTTCATCGGTATCCTGAGCCTGAGCATCTGATTCCTGAGTAGAGTCGTGATGCGCGGCAAGGTTGTGTAGCGTATCTGGCAGAGCTGAGTCGGTGAACGAATGGGGAG
>JBBPOJ010001358.1:0-14304 GCA_038091395.1 Leccinum rimulosum | reverse complement strand
TGCACCCTTCGGGGTTGCACACGATAAAATTGGAACGATACAGAGAAGATTAGCATGGCCCCTGCACAAGGATGACACGCTTTTCCGGAGTGGTAGACCTACGGGTCTCAATATTTATTACTCTTTTTCCCTACTTTTGTTATAGAACGTTGATTGCAATGAGATATGATAATTGGACCACGACAGTACACTAAAGTCACACTGTGCATCTGTTATAAGACTTCCGAGCCATCACAAGGCTTCTCACGTCTTCAACTACCCACTCAATGACCGCTTCATTGCCTTAGATACGTCCTTTCAGTCTTTGTGCCACTCACCCAACTGTGCAGTATAAGTAGGGAGCCCAGTGGGCTTCGAATGTCAGGAGATTTCCCGCTCTGATTCCCTCTCAGTCCAATCTCGAGTCTTCCGTCATCCTGATCCGTCGCCACTCGCCGCCGTTTCTTTGTGCTTCAGCTGTTGTTCTCTGGTCAAGCAGTTCCCCATACGTCCTCGCCGGCCCCTTACTTTCATCCCGGGTCACGCATTGTTGCTCACCCACACAGCTGTGACTCTTGCAATTTTTTTAATTTTCGTGCTCTCAACTTCAAGACGTTCAACACATTGTTCGAGAACCCAGTAATTCTGCGGGTATCAATCCTCGTTATTTGATTGCTCATGCCACTTCTACAGCGTCACACTTTTTCTCTATGACCAGAGTTTGCACGGATGAAGACGTTCATGGACCACCGAGTCCGTTTCCACAGAGGAATGTCCCTTCCCTAGACGTTTCTCGCCGCCTTCCAGCCGAGCTACTGGCATCCATATTCATCCGTCTCGCTTGCGACTCATACATCGAGGAGAAACATCCTTATTCCGCTCCAACTGGGCCCAGTTGGGTCAATGTTTCGTATGTCTGTCGCTACTGGCGGGACGTGGCTCTCAACTGCCCAACTCTTTGGAGCTATATTCCCGAAACATCACGACGCTGGACCCAGGAGCTATTGGCTAGATCGCAGATGGCATCTTTGAAGATCAGCACGAATGTTACTACTAGACTCTTCAACCTTTATTTTCGTCACCAAGAACTAGAGCCTGTTGAAGTGCTGCCCGTTGCAGAGAAGAGTCATTCACGACGTGTACAAACGCTTCACCTCGACGTTGGCATCTTCAGTGATAAAAACGACTATCAGATTCTATCCAAAATTCTTTCCACGGAGCGCCTTCCTTGCCTGCAATATTTGGAATTATCATGCTTCAACTTACCAGAGGTTATATCCTGGTTACTTTTCGAAGAAAATATTCCACCCCTGCATACGCTGAGGTTTAAACAGTATAGGATGCCACGGTATGCGTTGGCATTTGGCTTGACGAACCTCCATCTGTCCAATGTTGGAATCCACAGAAACACAATGGCGGACTTCCTTGCCATGTTGCGTCGTATGCCACACCTCGTACAATTATCTGTCGAGAACTACCTTCCTAGTGCCCATCGTTTTCTGTCCAATGGAGAATTCAATGCTGCACCAAGAATCAGCCTTCCCCACCTTTCTAGCATGTCAATCATGAAGGCCCCACTCTCGGCAGCTACTGCATTGTTATCCTGCGTAGATATCCCATTGAGGACAAAAGTCCACCTGGGATCCACATTTGAATATGGCTCCACTTTTGGTGACTACGTTAGACTGGCATCTCTTCTTGCACAAAGGGTTAACCGATCCGATTCTCCGAAATTTCGCTCGCTGACCATTAGCAGCTCGAAGCGGATTGCACTCGCCTTCAGCACGTCAGAACGTGTTGAACGTCATTCTTCTGACTCGTTGTTTTCCATCGGATCGGATGATAACACTCTCCTCAAAGCTACCTTCATTTCCACCGGCTTCCCGATGGATGAGCTTGGTTATCCCGTTTTGAGCGGCATCTGTAGCCAAATCCCCTTCACGAACATTCAAAGTGTTCATTTCCTCGGATTACCGCTGTCGCTCGATTTCTGGAGGGACATGAGGGCTTCGCTCTCGAATGTCCGGCATATTAGATTCAGTCAAGATGAAATGCCCAATATAGCTTCCATGCTCTCCCTCCCCTCTCACCCCCTCACGAGAAGCTGGCAGGATGGTCGCGCCGACGGAGACTCGGATGTTGAAAACGAGATATTTCTACCGGAATTGCAGGAACTGGAGTTGTATAAGACCACCCTCAAAAGAGTGCGCGGCAGAAGTGACCCAAATTCACACGTTGCTGATGTGCAAGAGCTCTACGACGCCATTTCAACCCGCGAAGAGACACGATGTCGACTTACCATCAATGAATGTCGTTTATTAACCGTCGGAGGAGTTGTTGAAACTTCGAAATCGGTCGGGTGGTGGGAGGGTGCTGAGTTCAGAATCACTTCCAACGTTCGATATGTATGTTATTGGATATGAACTACTGCGTCACACGATGTTGCTCACATTCACGATAACAGATACCCGATCGTGGCATGTTTAGATCGGAGAACAGGGAGGGTTAAAAGAAACGATGAAGATCTAACTCACGTATATGGGTAATAACAAATTGTATATGAAGGTTGAGACTGTATGTACAGTCGCTCATGTTGACTTGCACCGCGCAGTCATCTTCGAGTGGAGGAACTAAAACAATAGACTGCTTCTTTGAACTGTACCGTTAGTATCAGTTGTAATCACTGTCCGCGAAACACGATGCAGCTAGAGAAGAACCGTCGTATATGATAGACGCAACATAAAGTTATATTGCCTTGACTCTGATCTGTGTTCCCAACAAAGACGGCGGTGAACCTTTTTTCGGTGTTATGCAGTCATGTTACCAGCTGACAAAAGGCTCCACTGACAACCATTCGTATTCAGATATCGCTCACTGGCACAGGTCAACTTGGTACAATTTCCGACCGTACTGTTGACTAGAGCTTTAATAACCGTCCAATACCCAATCATAATCAGAACTGTATAAGCCACCATGCAATCGTTATGTATGCGCAACGAGAGAGCCTTGGGATCTGATCAACACAAAGAACAGAATAAAACACCAAAGCCCGAAAAGTGAAAATGGGAAGATGATAAATCTACAATGGCAAGGAATCCCGAATGACGTATATCGAGCCGACGAAAAACAAACAAGAAATAAATGCGAGTGCCACACCAGCCTCCCAAGCGCGTTTCGCCTGGTCGATCTCTGTGAATTCGGATCGAGCTTGACTCGGTGCAAGGAATGGTTGCACTACGGTGCGTACAGCGTTGGCAGTGCTGAGCGTATCGAAACTAGTTCCGACCACGGACAACAGTCCCGTACCAAGGTGATATCCCTTCCAAAGCCTGATTCGCGACATCTGAACTAGGCTCAAGATTCCTAAAATAATGATAGATACGCTCAGCCCGCTCGAACGTTGAACGTCGGAATCATATATACAACGAACACCTTACCACAACTAATCAATGATACTGATATCATGTATGCAGACGTCTCTCTGCATCGAGCACCAGCTTGCTCGCAAAGATGATTGGGAGCGTGATCAACCCTGTCAGCGTCACCAGCGCGTGTTGAAACCCGCTCGCCATCGCCAGTACGATCGGAAGCTCGTCGTCAATGCCATAGAATGGCGATTGTCTCCTTCTCCGCTTCGGTCCCTTTCCTCTGATCGAGAATGGCAGGACGGGCAAACAGAGCCAGGGAAAGTCGTAGTCCCCGAGCCAACCTCTCTTGGTGGTCGACTCGCGCTGGACCGCACGTGGACCTTCGAGTCGTCGGGGCTAGACTTGGTCTTTAGTGAATGAGTATTGAGGATTCGGAAGACATCGTAAAGTAGGAATTGATGGCTTTGCCATTGGCGCAAAACGTTCGGGACCAAAAGCTGGTGTGACGCATTGACGTGACCCGTCACAGACCCGTTTACGCCTGACACTTATCGCACTCTCAGCGTTGTTGGCCCATCCACCCGGTCACGAGCATTATCCGCTGTCGCTCTTTTTATCTGTGAGAGTGCTTCGGACGTGTCTTCACCTAAAAACCCAGGTAGGACTCAGGGTCACATCAACAGTTTCCCCACGAGCGGAGCGCATTATTGGGCCAATGGAATAGATTCTAAGGTAATCCCATCATAAAATAAGTCCTCACACACACTCTCTGCTAGGTCGGGAAAGTGATCGAAATTGAAGGGGTAGGTTGAATCTCGCGTTTTTTTCTTTCGCTACGGTTGACAAATTCTTGTCTTTTCAGCTCCTAATAGCGCAGATGGTGCGATCATCGCGCATATACCCAAGTCGTGGTTCGTTGACGGAACATTCTTCTTTCCGTCCACTCTGCCACCACCAATACACGCGTTTCGTTTCTCAAAAGGCTCGTGTCCTCTGGCCGATCCTCCTTTGATCGTGTACACCACGTATCTAGTCCTCATTACGCACCTAACATCAGCACCATCCCCTGCGCGTCATGCATCGACTTCTGGATCTCCAGCCTCAAGGGCTGCAAGTTGCCATCGCAGCTATCTCAACGCAAGAAAAGGTCCTCGCTGATGAAATATCAAGTATCCCGGTCTCGCTCCGTCATTTTTCCCCCTCTGGCTGGCCTGAAATACGCTACAATGATTGTTTTTGACAGAGACCGCCGGTTCATACATATCCCATTACTAAAATCTGCCATATCGAACGCCAGAAGTGATTCTGAACTCAGTGCTCTCCCACCACCCAGCCGACTCCAAAGCTTGAATAGGTGCTAGTATTTCTTCGCCAGGCCAAACTTTACATTCCTTGATGATGAGTCGGCATCGTGTCTCTTTACGGGTGGCAATGGCGTCGTAAAGAGCTTGCACACCAGCAACACATGAATCTAGGCTTCCCCCGCGCACTAGGGTGGTTTGATACAACTCCAGTTCCTCCAATGCCGGTACAAATATACCGCCTTGACCTCTGTCGGCATTACCATCCTGCCAGCTTCTTGTGAGGTAGTGAGAGGGGAGGGATAGCATAGAAGTTATGTTGGGCATGGAATCGTGACTGAATCGGATATGCCGCACATCCGAGAGCGATGCCAACATGTCCCGCCAGAACTCGGGCTCGAGTGATGATCCGAGAAAATGAACACTCTGAATGTCCGTCAAGGGGATTTGGCTACAGATGCCACTCAAGGCAGGATAATCGAGCTTGTCCATGGGGGGACCGGAACAATCAAAAGTGACCTTGAAGAGAGTGTTATCATCCGATCCGATGGAAAACAGCGAGTCGTGGGGATAGCATTCGACGCGTTCTGAGGTGCTGAAGGCAAGTGCAATCCGCTTCCCGCTGCCAATGGTCAGGGAGCGAAATTTTGGTGAATCGGATTGGCTAATTCTTTGTCCGAGAAGAGATGCCAGTCGAATGCAGTCATCGAGGGTGGATATATCTTCGGATGTGTAGAATTCCAGGTAGACTCCCAGATGTAATTTTGTCCTCAATGGGATGTCTACACAAGATAACAATGCGGTAACTGATGAGAGTGGGGCCCTTATGAGTGACATGCTAGAAAGGTGGGGAAGGCTGATCATTGGGGTAGCATCGAATTCTCCATTGGACAGAAAATCACGGGCGCTAGGAAGGGAGTCGTCGACAGATAATTGTACGAGGTGTGGCATACGACGCAGCATGGCAAGGAAGTTCGCCATTGTGTCTTCGAAATCGAAGGTCGCAAGAAACGACAAATGCAGGGTCGTCAAGACACTTGGCCCAAGTGCACACAATGGAATTGAACACCGATTTAAACTTAGCGTACGGAGTGCTGGAGTGTTTTCTTCGAGAAGCAACCGGGATTTCCCCTCTGGTAGGACGAAGTGTGATATCTCCAAATGTTGCAGGCAAGGGAGGTGCGTGAAAAGAAATTTGGACAGGATCTCATAGCTGGTTTCCTCATTGACGGTACCAATGTGGAGACGAAGCTTTTGTATACGTTGTGAATGGTTCATCACCTGCACCACAATGGACAGCACTCGAGCCTTCAGTTCTTCGGGAGGATAATACCAGTCACGGTCACGAAGTTTGACATTGGTAACCTTTGAGTTTATCTTCAACGGTGCCATTTGCGATCTAGCCAATAGTTCCTGTGTCCAGCGTTGTGACGTTGGGGGAATATAGCTCCAAAGAGTTGGGCAATTGAGAGCCACGTCCCGCCAGTAGCGGCAGACATATGAAACTTTAACCCAGCTGGGTGCAGTTGGAGTGGAATAACTATATTTTTTCTCGTCGATGTAGGAGTCGCGAGCGATGTAGATAAATACAGATTCCAATAGCTCGGCTGGAAGGCGGCGAGAAACGTCAGGGGAAGGGAGATTGTTCTGGTCGCCACATAGTAGCAACGGACTTGGTGGTCCATCGACCTGTTCATCCGCTGAGGCTCTGGTCATAGTGAAAAAGTGCGGCTTGAACGCTATGGAAGTTGCGTGAGCATTCGAATGACGAAGTTAGTACTCGAAGAATTACAGGGTCCGAACACTTGAAGTTGAGGGACGAGAAAATCGCAAGAGTCAAGTTGTTCTTACCCCTATTACTACGACCCCCACAGCCACCGTTTCGCTTTCTGAACCTCAGTGGCTTCCAGAGCTGCCAGAGAGGAGGCCGAAAGGCTTGCAGAGAGAACCACACTGAGTGCGTAAAACCTCGATGCGTTTGTGCAATATTTCCAACAAAACAAGTTAGAAACTGAAGAATATCATTCATTGTGATTTTACATATTCGTCCATAACGACCTCGCTGGGCTGTCCATCGTCAGCGTACCCAACTCTTCTCAACAATCTTATGCACTGTTCGAATTTCCGGAATCGGTTTAGCATCAATGTCACTCCCAGCGGATCATGTCTAAAGCATTCAAGAAATGATCCGAGACGCACCGGTTCAAACACCGTCTTGAACGCCTCATCCGTGATCCCGTCCTTGAGTGGGACATTGAGTGTATAATGCTTTCCCTTGTCCATCCCCTTGTCCTCCTGCGTCCCCGTCCCAGGAAAGTACTCTCCAAACTTGTGGAACGAACACGTCATGACCCTGTCTGTTGTGTAAAACGCCTCCTCGACGCCATCGCCGTGGTGATAGTCGATATCGATGTACAGTACGCGCGGGTACGTCCGCAGGAGCTCGAGGATCCATAGCACGATGTCGTTGATGTAGCAGAACCCAGAGGCTTCGCGTTTCTTAGCGTGGTGTAGCCCGCCAGCCCAATTGATGGCGATATCGGCTGCTCCGGAGGCGATGCGTTGAGCTGCGGCTGTGGGGAGAAGGTGAGGGGAGAGCATACAGGGCATGAGGCCAACACGTCGAGACGAACTCGAACATCCGACACACATATCGACCCCCAGCCGAGATGCAACAAAACTCGAACAAGCCTTCGAACGCGGGGTTGTCCTTGCCCATGGGGACTGTTGGATAAACAACGATCAACCAAAGTGTATTAAAAAGAATGAGAGCGACGGGGAATAGACGCACATCGCGTGCCGTTGCATGTGAGCTCCTCGGCCGTCTCGGGCGTAACGCGGTGAAGGAAATGGATATATTCGTCCATGTGGAAGGCAGTCATCTATTCTGGCGATGCACGTTTGGGGCGCTGCGTGTATGCGAGATGCGGGGATAGGCGTTTAGGCGAAAACCAAGACGAGCCTAGAGGAAAACGAGAACAAAAAGTAAGAAGGGGGCGCGCCAGAGAGAAGGACGAGCGCACGGACCAAGACCTGCATCCTGTCGAGCATCCCGTACGCCGACACCAAATCGTGGGTTACGCGCATTCGGTGGGGTTTCATGGGGTGCCCGAGGCCAAAGGTGTACGCGCCGATATTGCCTGCCCAAGAGAACTAGTCAACTGAACGCAGCAAGAGAAGGGGATCTCCCACATACCGTCATAGTAATATGTCACATGGACTCATCTCTGTGCAGGTTTTTCCACTAAGGAGGGTGTAAGGACCGGACTACGCGCCGTAACGCCGTTTTAAATGGCCAAGGTCACGTTCAGTTTTTACATAATCAATATTCCGCACCGCTTGGTTTCGTCTTTCCCTTTCTCCCCTTTTCTTTCTCTTTTCCATGGGCCCTTGTGTGCTGATAACTTGACGGGACCGATAGGGCAGCACAAGAGGATGATCTCGGGCAGGTTTATCTCGATTTCCTCAAGAATTGAATTCCGGCGAGTATTATCGCGACGATGGTACGTGTTCCCTACTTCCCTACCATAAGGTATATATTGATGAGCAATCGGGCGTATTTTAGACTAATGATATATATTTCGTCTTCCGCGTTGTCCTAATCACGTTTAGTGATGCTCACCACATTTTCTTCAAAGAAATCAATGGATTTTGTATCTAGGTTTACTTTCTTTGCCGTCGACTTCGATGAACTACATGTTCACAATCACGTTCTAAATTTTCCATGAACAAATTGACCGAGTCCGAGGGGGAAGTTCCCCTCGTCTGCAGGGTCAGTTTGCGTGATCCTTCGGTTTCGCTTGCCCATCCTTCCATTCTGTCCCTTGTTCACCCGAACGGCAGTGCGCAGAGCTCAACGAACATATCTCGTGGCTGCCTATTGACTGAGCCACTAAGTCTTAGCGTCGTTCAGGTCTTTAATCGCGCCTCCACCTTCACAACTGTGTCCATTGCCCCGTGTACCACAAAAAGGTCCACAAGATTGCGTCCCCTGGTCTTCCATCCGCGATGGCCTCCGGTCTGTCCTTCCGACCGCTTCCGCGACATGACTAGCTCAAGGTGAACCGCTCGAGCAACCCTGACGAGTGGCCTCATCCGGGTCACAGCTTCCGCAAGTTGTCTGCACTATAAACGGGCAAGGGTAGACTCGGAATTGTATGTGAATAAGATAATTTTGGTGAGTTGGTGGTTGAGGAGGGTTGAGGGAGGCATAGGTGGTTGTCGAGGAGCTGGTGGAAAAGTGGGTTAGGGCATGGTGGAAAAGTATACTTGCTATGGTTGAGCACGTATTTGCAACTCGAAGGACATTTGTGCCTAGCTCATGGAGGCTAACATGTGATTTTGTCTCCTATGATTTCAGGAATACAGTATTCAGAAGCACAAAAAAGAGTACTATAAGCATAGATCACTTCCAGCAAGATATCCATAACTCTCCAAGCAAAGATCTATCAACTTTGTGTAGATAAATCCCTTCAGAAGGTATAAATAAAGTACAGCCAGGAAGATCAAAATTAGGCCTAGTCCATGGAGCATTCCAACCAAGGAGAACACTGTCAGATGATTTCATCCATCCATCCTCCAGATATAAAGAATCAGATATAAGAAGATCTTCCACTCTCCACACTTTCATGGTTTGATCATCAGAGCCAGAAACAATGTGGGTCCCATCAGGTGAATAGGCAACAGACCAGACTGAATCTGTGTGTCCCTGGAATGGCCCTGCCACAAGCTGACCACTGGTTGCATTCCATACCCGAATGGTGTTGTCCCTAGAGCCAGAGACAATGTGGATCCCATCAGGTGAATAAGCAACAGACAAGACTGCATCTGTGTGTCCTTGGAATGGTCCTTCCATGAGCTGACCACTGGTTGCATTCCATACCCTAATGGTGTTGTCTAAAGAGCCAGAGACAATGTGGGTCCCATCACATGAATAAGCAACAGACAAGACTGAATGTGTGTGTCCCTGGAATGGTTCTGCCACAAGCTGACCACTGTTTGAATGGCAAACCCTAATGGTGTTGTCAGAAGAGCCAGAGACAATGTGGATCCCATCAGGTGAATAAGCAACAGAAAGGACTGCATCTGTGTGTCCTTGGAATGGTCCTGCCACAAGCTGACCACTGGTTGCATTCCATACCCTGATGGTGTTGTCCCCAGAGCCAGAGACAATGTGGGTTCCATCAGGTGAATAAGAAACAGAGGTGACTGTCCAGGTGTGTCCCTGGAATGGTCCTGCCACAAGCTGACCACTGGTTGCATTCCATACCCTAATGGTGTTCCCAGAGCCAGAGACAATGTGGGTTCCATCAGGTGAATAAACAACAGATGAGACACTCTCTGTGTGTCCCTGGAATAGTCCTGCCACAAGCTGACCAGTGGTTGAATTCCATACCCTCATGGTGTGGTCTCTTGAGCCAGAGACAATGTGGGTCCCATCAGGTGAATAAGCAACAGAGCAGACTCCATTTGTGTGCCCGTGGGATTTTCCTGCTACAAGCTGACCACTGGTTGTGTTCCAGACCCTAATGGTGTTGTCCGCAGAGCCAGAGACAACGTGGATCCCATCAGGTGAATAAGAAACAGACAAGACTAAATTTGTGTGTCCCTGGAATGGTCCTGCTACAAGCTGACCATTGGTTGCATTCCATACCCTAACAGTGTTGTCCTCAGAGCCAGAGACAATGTGGGTTCCATCAGGTGAATAAGCAACAGAGTTGACCCAAGTTGTGTGACCCTGGAATGGTCCTGCCACAAGCTGACCACTGGTTGCATTCCATACCCTAATGGTGTTGTCCCCAGAGCCAGAGACAATGTGGGTTCCATCAGGTGAATAAGCAACAGAGGTGACTGTCCTGGTGTGTCCCTGAAATGGTCCTGCTACAAGCTGACCACTGGTTGCATTCCATACCCTAATGGTGTTGTCTCTAGAGCCAGAGACAATGGTCCCATCACATGAATAAGCAACAGAGAAGACTCCTTCTGTGTGTCCCTGAAATGGTCCTGCAACAAGCTGACCACTGGTTGCATTCCACACCTTAATGGTGTTGTCCTCAGAGCCAGAGATAATGTGTGTCCCATCAGGTGAACAAGCAACAGAGTTTACTGCATCTGTGTGTCCCTGGAATGGTCCTGCCACAAGTTGACCACTGGTAGCATTCCATACCATAATGGTGTTGTCTAAAGAGCCAGAGACAATGTGGATCCCATCAGGTGAATAAGCAACAGACAAGACTTGATCTGTGTGTCCCTGGCATGGTCCTGCCACAAGCTGACCACTGGTTACATTCCACATCCTAATGGTCATATCTGAAGAGCCAGAGACAATGTGGTTTCCATCAGGTGAATAAGCAACAGATCTGACTGGGTGTGTATGTCCCTGCAGAACATGAATCTCAGATGGCCAATTTGTTGGTTTTTCAGAGATCATGAAGACATTCTTTTGGAGGTGATCAGACCAGAGTGCACAAAGTGGTGAGCCAGTGGGGGTTTGAGGTATGGCTGACAAGTATAAATGGCAGGTGGATTCCCTCAGCACAGGAGCAAATACTTGGATGAACTGGGATGCTTCTGATGCTAGCATGCCAATCTCATGGTTCTATTAACATATCTATTCAGTCTTGCTTCATATTGAGATGCTCAATCTTACCTGGGCCCACTTTTTCAACAGCCTACAGGTCTCTATTGCAGATAAGATGAACACCAGTGGTGAGGAAGATGCAAGAAGACTGATAACTTCAAGCCAGTAGGGAAAGAAATTCTGTAAAAAAAAACTGATGTTGTTCAACAAGTCTTGGTCAGGAGCAGTGTTGCTCAGGTGGACCATCCAGTATTGGCAAGAGTATATCAACTGAGGGGGAATAGCTTTCTTCATTCGACTCGACAGATCAGGGATAGCCTTGTTGGGTTGTCGAGAGTCCTTGAGATCACAGATGTTGAACCGAAGCATGCTTTTCATGCATGCAACCAATGCTTTCCCAAGATACAGAGAATGATGGGCACCAATGATGATATGAAAGGAGGAACTCCGTGCTTCATCCAACAAGAAGTCACGAAAGGATGAATGAAGTGGTCGGATGGGCTTCTCTTCATCATGCACTCCATCTAGCAATGATCCCATAGGCTTGACTATCTCCCGAAGATTGAAGTCTTCATCAAACCCGAACAGCGCAGACAGGGACATCAACGATAGTGGCTCCTGCAGGGCTAGTATGATGGCCATCACATCCCGGAATGATTGTCGAGCTTCACTGAGCATGAACAGTTGGCCTAGAATGGTTTGGTATATTGCATCTAGAGGCCGGATCATGGTACCCCCAGTGTGTTCTAGAAGCATCTTCATCCGCTTCGAAGGGCTGACTCCAATGGCACCCTCTCCTTCGATAAATCCGCAAGCAGTCGAAGCCCATTGAAAGAGATGCTGAGAATGGTGAACAAGTAATCGACACCACTCTTGCTTCGGCCACCTGGCCTCGAGCTCAGTGTACCGGTTAAGTGAATGATGGATGAACTTCCTGATGTCCTCGTCTACTTCTTCCTCCGAGATGTCTGCCATTTGCTTATGGACGAAATGTGAACCACTTGAAAATGCATCGAGGATGTCACTCTCGGGTCGAGAGGTGATTAGGAAGCGAAGGTTGGCTGGGAGGGTGTTGTCGGAAATTTGCTTAGAGATGGCTTTCAGCAGCTGCCCGCGATCGGCTCGGCCGCCGCTTTCGTCGAGGGCGTCGATAACGATCACCAATGGTCCAATAGTGTCGAGACGCTCACTAGGTTCGATTATGAGGCGCTCGATCTGCTCATCCGGTGAGATAGACGTGCGAAGCGCTCGATTGTCTTTCACGATTCCCCAAAGAGCACCTGAGTACTGCGGATCATGATCAGAAAGGTCGCGTGCGATCGTGCTGAATAAATTCCGGGGGTTCCGCCTCGCGACATCAGCACTGGAGAAGCAATACGACGAGCCTAGTCGCTCTAGCCCGTCATACAGCCTTGCGATCGAATGAGCTACCGCAGACTTGCCCGATCCAGCCATACCAGTGAGCAAGCAGACGCGAGGGGCATCCTCGTCAGGGTTGTTAAGGCTTTCACAGATGTCGTGGAGTAAGGATTCGCGTGTCCCTGGAAGGCATCCTTTTTCCCGCACATATCTAGCACCATCCGCATATGCCATGTCGCTCAGCCCCACGAATTCTGCTATATTCCGAGTCCGTTAGAAGCCGTGCATAGTTCGAAGGGATTGGACCTACCCATACGCTCCAAGGTATTCATCATACGGAAGACAGTAATGCCCGTTTGTACAGCCACACCCTCCAGGAATGCGGTCTTGAGTTCTCTCAACTTGGTCTCGTAGTCCTTGATCTTTGCATCTATATCAGAGAGCGTGTATTTCATCGTCCGAATCCCTGGATATACAGATTAGAAGCGACAAGAATCGTGGGTTCAACGACAACTAACAAAAGTTCTTTTGCTCGGTGTATGCGGTGATAAAGAACGCACACTCTGTCACCTGCTGTGACAGAAGCGTAATGGTCTTGACGTTCGCCTTGATAGCCTTCAAAGGTTCGGCGTCGTTGACGAAACTGAAGACGTCCGTGATGGTGGTCGCCAGGTGAATGATCTGCTCGTCGCGGTTCTTCTGGTCCACCATTACCTGTGTGTAACACGATGAGCAATCAGACAACTGTAAAATGATGAAATGAAACGCACTTTGCTCGCAGCGGATATAACAGACCAAGCAACCGACGCGTACGGGTGAATCTGACTCGCCATGAGATCATGCGGCGTCGAGACCGAACAACAAAATACCTCTGCGATGCCGGCCACTATTTTGTTAAAAAGTTCGATCCTCTCCAACAGGCCTCCCCACACATTATCGATCGTCTGTACCGCGCTCACGACGTTTGGTTCAGCGTCAACCCCTGAGCTTACTATGCCAACGGCTGCTGGTGTGCTAAGTGCGTTGACCGCTTCGATGGCCACGGCGACGGCGTCCGCAGCTTGAGGTTCTTCTACGTTAGCAGTGTCCCCGGGTGCGTCACCGGCCATCACAAACTTGATCGTAATCCTGGAAAGAGCGGAGGCACCCTCTGGGCTGGTAAGAGAACCTTCGAATACTGATCGGAGAGATCGCATCAGTAGATTGCAACAACGTATAATGACATCGTACCGTTTTCCGCAGTGCATTTTGCCAGAATGTTGCCAATTGTATCAGAGAGAGATCCGACCAGTTCGTCGTCCCCTACGCGGTGCTTTTGGAAAACCTTGATGACGAGCTCTGAACCATCGTCACCGTCACTGAGAGAATTCAGTTTTATCAATGGCGTAGAATGGAAAATGTTCACTTACAGAGATAAAGTTTCGTTCCAAGTGGCCCGATTCTTCTTCTCCTTTGCCTTCTTCGCCGTCAGGCACGTTGTATCGCCTATGGAAAACTGGACTTGGTACTGTCTCGCGAGGGAGAGCTTGCGTTGCGCGAGCGTCGTGCGCAGTTCAATATCTGATCAGGGAGAGGTCAATGTGAGGGACTGGGACACTCTTTGTACGAGCATACCTTTGATGCTGATTGTCTTTACCCTAGAGCCACCTTCAGCAAGCTGTGCCAACGACGATACCAAGGAACGGATATACACACCCAGTTGGATTCATACTTGGCT
>JBBPOJ010001357.1:0-14305 GCA_038091395.1 Leccinum rimulosum | reverse complement strand
CGGCTGATCGTCCGCCTGCAACAACCTTTCCGTGGGCTTTTGCTGCAGCAACAGTCGCATGGAAGGTACAAGCGGGTTGCTGCTGAGCACGAGATTGTCGTTCCAGGACTTGAACGCCGCATCAGTTCTGCCAAGGACGTCCGGGTTGAAGTCGTGGAAATATTGTGATCGCAGACATGCAGAATTTGGTCTCCCTTCGCAGAGTGTCACTATTCCAGCTGATGTCGAAATTTGTACTTAGTACCCGATCCTATCCTTTTTTGCAGTCATTTGTGTTTTTCTCGTAGGTCATGTAGTTTGGAAGCTCATACATGTATAACCCAGATCTCCGTCACTGTCTTCCTTCAAGTTCCTTGCAATGTAATATACATATGTTTCCGTCCCCTTTGCGCTCCTCCCTGCTAATGGGCCTTCTTATCGGCATCCGGGGTCACGAGGACGATCCCACGGTAGGTAATAGGCTTTGAGTTCTTCGTCGGTGAAACGGCTTCACAGATGAAGAACTCAAAGCCGTTCCGTTCATCTGCTTAACGATTGTGTATTTTCCCCACTCACTGGAAGCTGAAAGAAAGAGGACGGGTCGGCATGAGCAAAAGAGACAGAAGCCTGAGGGGAATGGACGGGGCGGTTGGAAAGAGAGAGATGGCGGAAGATGGACTGACGTAGGAAGAGTATCTTGCATTCCTTGCGTCGATGGCATCTAATCTTGCCTTTTTTGCCCTGTCCTTGGTAGATGCCCATGGAGGTCCTGTTGGTGATCCACCACCCTCACCCTCGGCACACGTACCCATACTCGATCGGAATCGTATTCCATTGACACGCCATCCGCTCCCCACCCAATAACACCAACGGCAATCGCCCACTCCTCAACCTAGCCACGACAAAGCCGTCCATCGTCAGACGCATCAAGATCGGCGTATGTAGCGTCGTGGTGGCGGGGACGTCGAGAATCGCAACGAGGGTGTCGCGGAGAGGTCGGAAGGGTGGAAGAGCATTAATGGGAGGGATCTCGTCGCGTCACGAGACGGCAAATGGATCGTGGCTGGGACGGAGAGCGGTCAAGTTGTGGTCTGGAATTTGACGAGCTTCGAGAAGGAAGACGACAACAGCCTGGACGCGAACACGGAGTCCAAGCTCTGGAACGATCTGAGACAGCAGATCTGACTTGTTCAGGGGGGCGAGTATAAACTTGGGCAGGGCAGGTTTATGCATCTTTTCCCCCTCTTCCCGAGTAGGTCCACCTACTCGCTCGCGTTCGCAGGACATGTACGAGTCAGACGGCGGTCAAGAAGGCACCGCTGGATCCGAGCTTGGCAAGCTGTACTGCGACAAGATTTTTGTCGTGGGCCGGAGAACCACTGGGACTATATGGATATTCGCTCGATAATGTGGGTGGACACGAATTTCGTGTCAACGACGGGTTGTCGTGCGATATACATAGGACTTTGTAGTGCGCGAGCCGAACCCGAGGGCGGTTGCCGAGGAGATCAAGAGGAAGCGGTGGGCTAGTGAGAAGTTGTGAGAGCGGATTGAAAAGGTCTGATACTACTTAGGATGGGGTGGGTTGTGTAGCGATCTAGTAACGTGGGGTCTTTGACTTCCAGGGGGGGAGGATACACGTGAGCGAAGGCAAGCGCCAAGTGCACAGCCTGATGGTCGCCGTTGACATCCTTCTTTCCATCGCTGAGCGCTGATCGCTGGCAGCCCAGTATACTTTCCAAGAGACGGTGAGCATGTCGACAAGACATTCGAGTGACATTGAACGAAACCAGGAACGTTCCTCTAGTCACAATGTCTATCAAAGGTGATGAAAAAGAAGCCATTAAAAGTGGAACATACCCAGAAACGAGCGACGAACTCTCTCCCCGTATCGTCACGGTTGACCAAAAGGACGCAAACCTGATCAAAATCGATCATCCGGATAGGGTGTTTTCGGTCGCGTTTCTCGCCGGCGGGAAGGAGGTCGTGAGCGGCAGCAGCGAGGGGAATATTCGACGATGGAGAGTGAAAGATGGCATGAAGATAGGAATGCCCATGGATGTCGGAAGTATGGTGAACAATCTTGCCGTGTCACGAGACGGCAAATGGATCGTGGCTGGGACGAAGAGTGGTCAAGTTGTGGTGTGGAATTCGTCGAGCTTCGAGAAGGAAATCGACTTCAAAGCACATGACAAGGCGGTCTATGCGGTGGACATTTCATCCGACGGGACGAAAATCACGACTGGAACGGAAGACAACACGGTCAGTGTCTGGTCGTTTCCCACGTGGAAGTGTCAACTGCTCGAGCCTTTGGAACATGATGCTTTCTTAGCCACAGTCAAATTCTCTCCGGACGGCAAATTCATCGCAACTGCCGCGTATTCACGCGAGTCCGTTCGGATCTACGACAGTCTCGATGGCACACTCCTGAAAGACTTTCCAATCCAAACGACTTCGACATATAACGAATCCCTCGCCTGGACGTGCGATGGAAAGCAACTTTTTGTTTTGTCTTATGATGGAAACATCCACCATCTTGACGTGTCCTCAAAGACGGTGCTCTCACAGTGGTCTGTTCCCAGTAATGACCTATCATATTGCATCACACTAGCATGCGACGACGCATGCATAGCAGTCTCTGCCAACTCCGAGTCATCGGTCTCGTTCTGGGACACTACAACACATCAACAAATTGGACCTATCATTGACTACCCCCATCCCATCTGGTCCATGGCAATCTCGGCAAACTACGATATGGTGGCTGCGGGTAACAAGACAATCACGCTTCGCAATCTGCATGGTGTCCTGCCACCATCATACCTGAAGCATGTGAGTCTATGCATTTTGAAGTGACGTTGTCATCTGAGGCCACCATCATCACGTCAGAAAGAACTTGTGGAATCCCTGTCAGACATCGATGATAACTTACTGGAGGTACTAGTTCATTTTTGTTCCGGTTCAAAACATGTCATCATACGGCACAGATCGAGCTTCCACCCACGACGCCCACGGCTGACGATCAGTTCAACTACGACGAGGTTTGTAATCAATTCGTTCCGACTTTACTGCCATGTTGACGCTATGGCAGGCTCCCTCGCAGGCGTCGTCTGTTCATCATGAGGACCAGGTGCCACCGCCTGTCTCATCCCACTCCACATCACAGCCTCCAGCCCACCTCATGACCTCCACCCCAGAGACACGCTCAGAAAATTTCAACGATAATGTGCCGCCGTCTCGATTCCTTCGGATCTTTAGGTGGAAGAAGAGCGTCAAAGAACCTTCGGTCTCGTCGCCTCGTCGTATTTCCGGCATTCGATCTAGGTTAGCAGGTAACGTGAATGCCTCGAACAGTCGATTTTCAACAATGGCTGAAGGTCGCCGTCAAGCAGTGAGTGCTCCTTGAACTGAACCTTGTCCCTCTAAACTATCATCTTAGCGAACGGTCACAAGGCTTGGGAAACCGGTAGGTGTTTAAAGTTGTCTATTGGGTCCACAGATGCTATCGTTTATTTTTCCTTGCAGAAGAAGAAAGAGAAGAAGCCGAAAGCCAAACCTCGTGCGGGCGGAGGTCGTCCGAATCCAGGGCCATCGAGAGACGTAGGTGATCACAGCGGTGGTACTAGCACTGGACGTCCTCCCAGTCCGAATTCGAAGCCAGCGAACGAGGTAGGTCGTCTGTCGGCGTCGACCACAATGTAGGAACTCACGTCGTGCAAGGCACAACCCGCAAAAGACACAGGTCAATCCTCGACTCAGAGAATTCGTTTGAGCGTGTGTGCACTTTCCTTGATCAGATGTTGCGAAACTTACAGCAAGCATTAGGAAGAATTGGAGAATGTCAAGCTTTCCATTTTGTTTCCCAAATGGTTGTGTTGCTGCTCGCCGGAGACGACAGAAGAATGATACTATAGGTACTATATTATAGTAGATGATCATGTGCTTGAGCGGTGCATTGCCCGTCTATGATTGAATTTTGAACCTTTGAAGCAGGATGCTCACTCAGTTCGAACAGGTCGTGTCTGTAAGGATAAAACTTGTGACCGTGATTTCCCTCGATGTGGGAGACATGAGTCGAACCCCTTCATGCTCAAGGGCGACTTGCACGAACAGTGGTTGCAGAACAGGAAAAGAGTGGAGTCTCCATGCGAGTGCGGAAAACGCTGAACGAGGACGCCTTTCCACACAGGAATTGTTTGTCTGGTGGTCATCGTTGTTGCAGAGTGTGAGTCTAGTCGGAACGCATGCCCTCGGCGAGACTACGCGGGTCGAGCACCCACACTGCCGCCGCCCGCTCCCTCGAGCCATCGTGATCATCTTGGTACACGTAGGAGGAAGGGTATGCATTCCCACCATGCATTTCCCTGAGTACCGCACGCACGCTGCTCCTGTTCGTGGTCAGCGTCGTGTGCCCCGTCGAAGCATCGACGTGACCTTGTGCACGGTCAACTTGGGGATGAAGGTGCGCGCCGCCGGGGGTACGTTCTCATCTTCGTCGTGCTCGCCGTCTTCTTCACGCATTGCTTCTTTGGCTGCGGTTGGTGCTCAAATGTGGGCGTCGTCGTCCCGGAGGATCCAAACGCACGCACGCACGAGGGCATCGCCAAAGGCCGTCCGCCTCGCCTGGTTCGCACGTTCGTCTCCCGGGGTCGGCGCTGGCAGAGTAGACGAGTAAGTATATATGCGCACGGGAACGAGCAATGGCAAGAACCCGACGGGGTGGCGCGAGCGTCGCCAGTACACTTCCACCCGTGCCGGAAATGCATTCGTCCCTCCTTGCGTGGCGTTCGCGATGTTGATCTCAAATGGTTTAGGTAGGGAGGAAGACCTTCGTACCGGATTCAACGTTCAGCATCATAGCGTGGGAACATTCGACATGTCGAAAAAACTCCACTGACGTCACTGCTTTTAACTCTGACTGAACCTCCCAGCCGTCAATCATTAACATGAAGCGAAATATGGGTTAGGATCCAATTTTGATAAGTATCACTGATGTAGGAAGAAAACCAAACTTCGAGCGCTTCAGCAGTAATTTACTAATTTACTAATTGTAAAGCTGTGCCAATCAGTGATAAGACAACGAGCATCTTATAAGGCCGCAATGAGGCCACGCGTACCTTGACCCTGTATTCCCACCATCTGAATTCCTGTGTCCAAGTGTCGTGTCCTGGCCAGCGATATGTGCTCGACTGGAAAAGGTAGGTACCTTGTCATTCAAAAAATACCTGTATTGACTACATATTTGTCGGCTCTCAGATTGCTCGAAAATAATTGAAATTGACTGTGGTACTCGAGTGATCTGTGCTTTCTTCACTGCCGATGGAAAACACATATTGAGCGGTAGTAGCAACGGGGTGTTGCGACGATGGCAAGTAGATGATGGACGCGAGGTTGGCACAGCAATTCAAGCAGGGCCCGGGAATGGAATCTGTGCAGCCGCGCTGTCGATGGATCGCAAATGGTTGGTGTGCGGTTTGAACTCACAGCCGTGTGTCAGGGTATGGAATGCGGAAACCCACACAAAAGTTCGGGACATGGACGGACACAGGGGACATGTACAATCGGTGGATATTTCCGCCGACTCGACAACATTCGCCACGGGTGGTTCAGACGCATACGCGTTCATTTGGAGCATTAGCACAGGCAAAAAGCTCGTGGGTCCACTGCAGCACTCCTCCAGCGTTGTGGCAGTTAGGTTCTCTCCAGATGGTGCACGCCTCGCCACCGCTTCGTTCGGAGGGTCAATCCGGATCTTTAACAGCGGCAATGGTCAACAATTACTCGACATCCCGTTCCCATTCGAACAATACATATCCTCACCACTCACTTGGTCTGCAGATAGTCATCAAATTTTTGCCATCTCTGGGTCAGTCAACGGAGTCAAGTGCTTCAACACGACCTCAGGGTCTTTGGTCGCTACATGGATTGTTCCAGGCGGTTCACTCCAATTCCCTTCTATCGAACAATCGTCTAACCAAAAGTTTCTTGCTGTCACCGGAGACCGTTCACTGTCCTTTTGGGATGCTTCAACGCACCAGCAAGTTGGCCGTGTAATCGGGCACAAAAATGGAGTTCTCCACATGGCGTTGTCTCCTGATGGCGATTGTGTTGTGACTGGGGAGCAAAGTGGAAGAATTACTGTGCGGAGTCTTCGTGACATCCTGCCACGCTGGTACTTGACAAGACATGTAAGTGCTTCCACTATTGCTAAATGTTGGTGATTATAAAGGTCATCACAATCTCTTTTCCTAATCTCTTTATTGTGAGTGTGTTTAGACCTTGGTTTCTTGCTTCACCTGACCCTTCCAAGAGCCAGAATTGCCCCTCATGCAAACCAGTGATGCGATATTCGAAGCATGGACCCAGGGTGACGTGTCTGGAGTGGAACAAATTCTCACAAAAGAGACGTTGAATCATCTGAACGCTTCTCGTCAAGCGCAAGTCCTCGCTCAACGCTCTCTCGTAAGATCCCGTTTGAAACAATATAGCCTGGCTATCGACGATGCAACAAAGGTAGTCCTTCGATCCTCTTTAACCGGTCTCGTATTGAATATTGCACACCAGTCCGTTGAGATTCAGCGATCCGCTATCGGTCAGATAGCAATCACGATAGCTCGTGCTGGTAATGGCGAGCACGACGCTGCCATGCGTACGTTTGACCTCGTGTTCACTAATGACCTCTCGGATGACATCAATCTCGTCTTATTGATCAAGGTATGGGATCATCGTTTTTGCTGCTGCTTGTACCGTGTCTAATCCCACACAGGCCATCGTTCTGTTCGAATGTGGACGACACGATGAGGCTATTTCGCGGGTCGAAGACTTGATCAGCATTGTCGATGACAAGCCAATGTACGTCACCCTCCGGGTAGGTGATTGCCAGGATTGCCAGTGCGAGATGATAATCAGGTTGTGCTTAGACTCATATGTACCTCCTACTGGCAAGCATGTCGTTGGAAGAAGGCGACCATGAGCGGGTTGCGGAATTACTCGGGCGTGCAGGGGACGCAGTCATCCCTGAACGTCTTGAGCTAGTCGTAATCTCACTTGTAAGCTGTTCATTCTCTGTTCATAAATACTCCGACCAACACAATTCGGAAGATGTTTGGATGGAACTTTGATGGACTGGCTCTCGCAATCAAGCAGCGTCTCCAGCAATGCGTGAAGGTCTTGGAGGATATTGGTGACCTAGCGATGGAATCTGACAAAGCAGAAGAAGCGGTTTCAAGCTACACTGCTGCGTTATCTTTGAATCCTTCAAATCCTGCGGGTCTCCTAGTCAAACGAAGCAAAGCCCGGGCGTTGCAAAGTTCGTGGGAGGATGCATTGAAAGATGCAGACGAGGTACTTTTTTCTTCTTCTCTCAAGTATGCGAAGATGCTGAATTTCATGACTCATCAGGCAATCAAGTCGGACCCAAAGGATCCCTGGGGAAGCGAAAGAAGACACGCGGCACTGCACGCTTTGCAGCGCTTCGACGAAGCAGTTGGTACTCTGAACCACATGGTTTCCCTCACTGAAAATCCTCTCGCCATTTCGGGTGCACAGTGCGACTGTCACGGTGGCGGGGCAGGTGCTGCACTCGCCCACCTTTTGGAGGATATCGTGGCACGTTTAGGCGAAGCCGCGGTGCTTGCCTGGACTGGTCAGCCCTCGTCGTACAACAGCTGCCTCCCTGCTACCCTTGCTATTCATAACCAAGCCTCATATCCTCCGCACGCCATCGACGATGCTGAAATGGATGCGCGCGTCGCGGGATTAAAAAGTTCGATGTCTGTTACAGATGCAGCGATTGTTTATGACCGAGTCATCCGCTCACCATCAACGCGGTTTTACCACCGGAGACTCCACCTTCCCTGCATCCTGTTCCCCGTCAAAAAGCTCGTCGAGAAAGATTCCAAGAATGGCGAAGAGAAGTGTTACCGTGCTCGGGTATCAGGCATTGGCCACATTGAATTTCGGACATCGGACCAGCTCTCGTTGGCAGAACCACGCAGGCTGGCTTTCGCCCATCCCTGGATTCGCGAATTGCGTGGCCCATCCGAGGAATCTTGTGGAAGCTCGTCGGATAGCGAGGACGATTCTTTGTCGTGGTCCGGTTCGGACGTGGAAGAAGAGTCTCTGTCTCCGGCTGCGCCTGCGCCTGATATGGCCACGCCGCTGTATGCAGGACCCATCTCTACGATGGACGTCTCTACCCGTGCGTTGCGGCTAATCGTCCGTCTGCAACAGCCTTTCCGTGGGCTTTTGCTGCAGCAACAGTCGCACGGAGGGTACAAGCGGGTGGCTGCTGAGCACGAGATCATCGTTCCAGGACTTGAACGCCGCATCAGTTCTGCCAAGGACGTCTGGGTTGAAGTCGTGGAAATATTGTGATCGCAGACATGCAGAATTCGGTCTACCTTCGCAGAGTGTCACTATTTCAGTTGATGTCGAAATTCGCGCTTAGTCCTATCCTTTTTTGCAGTCATTTGTGTTTTTCTCGTCGGTCATGTAGTTTGGAAGCTCATACATGTATAATTCCAGTCGACTCGGATCTCCGTCACCGCCTTACTTCAAGTTCCTTGCAATGCAATCTACATATGTTTCTGTCCCTTTTGCGCTCTTCCCTGCTAATGGGGCTGCTTAACGGCATCCGGGGTCATGAGGACGATCCCACGGCAAGTCATAGGTTTTGAGTTCTTCGTCGGTGAAACGGCTTCACGGAAGAAGAACTCAAAGCCATTCCGTTCATCTGCTTAACGATTGTGTATTTGCCCCACTCACTGGAAGCTGAAAGAAAGAGGACGGTTCGGCATGAGAAAAAGAGACAGAAGCCTGAGTGGATGTCGGAAAGAGAAAGAGATGGCGGAAGATGGACTGACCTACTAGTATCTTGCATTCCTTGCGTCGATGACATCTAATCTCGCCTTGTTGGCCCTGTCCTGGGTAGATGCCCATGGAGGTCCTGTTGGTAATCCACCACCCCCACCCTCGGCACCCACACGCACCCATACTCGATCGGAATCGCATTCCACGTCATCCGCTCCTCCCCACCTGGTGACATCAACGGCAATCGCCCACTCCTCAACCTAGCCACGACAAACCCGTCCATTGTCAGACGCATCAAGATCGGCGTATGTAGCGTCGTGGTGGTGGGGACGTCGAGAATCGCGACGAGGGTGTCGCGGAGGGGATCTCATCGTGTCACGAGACGGAAAATGGATCGTGGCTAGGACAGAAAGTGGTCAAGCTGTGGTGTGCAATTTGACGAGTTTCGAGAAGGAAAACGACACTGGAAACAGCCTGGACGCGGACACGGAGTACACCAAGCTCTGAAATGATCTGAGACCGCAGATCTGACTCCGAGTCGTTCAGATGCTAAGGGTGAGTGTTCGTAGTTTGTTCTTCCTTCCCCCCCTTCTGGCTGTTTCCTCTCTTCCCGGGTAGGTCCACCTACTCGCTCGCGTTCGCACAGATCATGTACGAGACGGTGTTCAAGAAGGCGCCACTGGATCCGAGCTTGGCAAGCTGTACTGCGACAAGATCTTGTTCTTGGGCGGGAGAGCCGGGACGATAGGTATTCGCTCAAGGTACATACGTAGAGCGTCTCGTGGGCGGATGCGGATCTCATTCGAATGACATTGAACGAGAACATAATTTGAAGGGTTCGATGTTCCTCTAGTCACAATGTCTACCAAAGGTGATGAAAAAGAGGCCATTGAAAGGGAAATATACCCAGAAACGAGCGACGACACGGATGGACCCTCTCCCTGCATAGTCACGGTTGACAAAAGGGACGCAAACCTTATTAGAATCGATCATCCAGAACTGGTGTTTTCAGGCGCGTTTCTCGCCGGCGAGAAGGAGGTCGTGAGCGGTGGAGTAGGAGGGAATATTCGACGATGGCGAGTCGAAGATGGCATGGAGGTGGGAATGGCAATGGATGCTGGAAGCAACGTGTACAATCTCCTCGTGTGACATGTCACGGGATGGTAAGTGGATCGTGGCTGGGACGGACATTGGTCGAGTTGTGATGTGGAATTCGACTTCAAATCACACGACGATGAGGTGAACGTGGTGGACATTTCATCTAACGGGACGAAAATCGCAACAGGATCGGATAGGATGGTCAGGTCGTTTCCCACGTTGAAACGACTGCTTGGCCCATTGCCCATTGGAACACGACTACGAGTTGGCTTCGCTCAAACGATCTCCGGACGGAAAATTCATCGCAACTATGACAGTCTCGATGGCACCATCCTCAAAGACTTTCCAACCTGCCTCTGAAAGTCAGCTCGGATTTCAACGAATCATCCCCACAGCGAGGATGGCAGTCCGAAGTGCATCACATTAGCATGCGACGGGGCATGCATAGCAGTCTCTGCTAAGTCATCGGTCTCGTTCTGGGATAGTACAACACATCAACAGATTGGACCTGTCATTGACTTCCCCCATTCCGTCTGGTCCATGGAAATCTCGGCAAACTATGATACTGTGGCTGCGGGTAACAAGACAATCACGCTCCGCAATCTCCGTAAGGTCCTGTCAATATCATACCTGAAGGATGTGAGATACGCGCTATGAATCAAGTTTACTAAGTCCACTATCCTGAAGTCCAACCTACAGCAGAAAGAACATTTCAAATCCCATTCAGACAGTAATGCTAACTTACTGGAGGTATGAATTCGTTCCTGTTGCGGTTTGAAACATGTGATCATACGGCGCAGGTAGAGCTCCCACCCACGACGCCCACGGTTGACGATCAGTTCAACTATTACGAGGTTTGTGATCATTTCATTCCAACTTTGCTGCCATGCTGACGCTGCGGCAGGCTCCCTCGCAGGCGTCGTCTGTTCAACATGAGGACCAGGTGCCGCTGCCTGTCTCATCCCGCTGCACATCACAACCTCCAGTCCACTTCATGACCTCCACCCCAGAAATACGCTCAGAGAACCTTAACGAAACTGTGCCGCCGTCTCGATTCCTTCGGATTTTTAGGTGGAAGAAGAGCATCAGAGAACTTACAGTCTCGTCGCCTCGTCGTATTTCTGGCATTCATTCTAAGTCAGCAGAGAACGTGAATACCTCGAACAGACCATTTTCGACCATAGCTGAAGGTCGCCGTAAAGCGGTGAGTGCTACTTGAGTAACCCTGGTCGGTCTAAACTATCATCTTAGCGAACGGTCACAAGGCTTGGGAATCCGGTATGTATTTAAAGTTGTCTATTGGACCTACAGATGCAATCGTTCATCTTTCCTTGCAGAAGTCGAAAGAGAAGAAGTCGAAAGCCAAAGTTGCCAAACCTCGTGCGGGTGGAGGTCGTCCGAATCCAGGGCCATCGAACGACGTAGTTCTTCCGTCAGATGTCGGTGACCACAGTGGTAGCACTAGCACCGTACGTCTTCCGGATGCAAAGCCAGCGAGTGAAGTAGGTCTTGCCTCAGCGTTGATCACATCGCAGCAGCTTATGTTCTACCAGGTACAACAGGCGAAAGATCCAGATCAACCCTCGACTTGGAGGATCGGTTTGAGGGTGCGCATACTTTCTTTGAGCATGTATTGCGAAACTTATAGCATGCCAATCAGGAAGAACCTGGAAAGGCTACCCTTTCCTTCACATTTCCCACATGGTTTTGTTGCCGCTCATCAGGGATAGAAGAGTAATAATTCTAGGTCGTATATGCTACGGGATCTCTTTCAAATATTACCATACCAGACTACGAGTGCGAGGTCAATGATTATGTGCTTGAGCTTGTGTCGCCTTGCACTGGGTGTCGGCATGGGCTCAGGAGGTTTTTCTGGTTCCAACTTGGAGCGCGTTCGAGTCTTCAATATTTGCTTCAACCTTTATATGACCATTCCTCTCCTCGCTCTGACTGATAGACATATATTTTGTTGCTGCAGTGGTAAATCCGAGACGGCCGTTCAGGCGGCCACTCAACACAAGGAATGCACGGTTTGAGAGAGCAGTACGAGAAAAAAATACGATGAAAGGCACATATGGACCATACAGGAACAACGTCAATCAGACTAATGGATCGTGAGCAACAGAATCCTACACATGTCCAACCCGTTGCTGCGATTACGATATCTCTACGATCCCTGCGCGGATGTCCTTGGCAGAGTTGATGTGGCATTCGAGCCCTGGTAAGACGATCTCGTGCTCAGCAGCAACGCGCTTGTACTCCCCATTGGATTGTTTCTCCAGCAAAAGGGCATGGAATGGCTGTTGCAGACGGACGACGAGCTGCAATGCGCGAGTATAGTCATCCACTGTGGCGACGGGTCCAGCATACAATGGAGGAGCGGCCGCAGTGGGTGCAGCTCGAGACTGAGAATTCGCTTCGTCCTCTGAACCGGACAACGAGTCCGACTCATCGCCGCTATCCCATGCGCTTCCCCAACCCACCTCGTCGAGTGGACCACGCAAGTCGCGGATCCAGGGATGAGCGAAAACGAGCTTGCGCGGCTCTGCCAACGAAAGCGTGTCCGACGTCCGAAATTCTACATGCCCGATTCCCGGCACCCGAGCACCAAAACACTTTCCTTCGCCGATCTCGGCATCAAGTTTCTCGACAAGCTTCTTGACCGGGAACAAGATACATGGGAGGTATAGTTTCCTGCGGGCAAATCGCGCTATTGGCAGGCGGAAGACTCGCGCATAGACAAGCATTGCCTCTGTCTGAGACATCGAACTTTTTAACTCCCAGGTGCGCACATCCATTTCGGCATCTTCAATTGCGAGCGAAGCATGGAGGGTTCGAGGATGAAAGGAAAGAGAGACTGGGAGACAGCTGTTGTACGACGAAGACTGTCCCGTCCAAGCAAGCACTGTTGCCTCGCCAGAACGAGCCATCAGTTCCTCAAACAATTGGCACAACGCTGCTTCTCCTCCTTCTCCGCAGTGACGCTCGAGAGCAATCATTTGTTTCATCGTATCAGCCGCGTCATCATAGCGTTCCAAAGCATGTAGCGCGGTATGCCTTCTTTCGTATCCCCAGGGACCCTGGGGGTCAGCCTCGATTGCCTGAGTGGTTGAAACTCAGTATCGTTACATCAGAAATATAGAAAGTCATACGTCATCAGCATCTTTCAATGAATCCTCCCACAACATTATTGTTGCACGAACTATGCTTCGTTTGACCAAAAGATGCGTAGGATTCAAAGGATTCAAAGACAATGCAGCAGAGTAGCGTGAAATGGCCTCTTCTGCATTCTTAGACCGCATCGCTACGTCGCCGATGTCTTCTAACATGTTCATGCATTGCTGAAGGTGCTGCTGGATTTCATTACCAAGGCCATCAAAGTTCCATCCAAAAATCTTTCGAATACTGTGGGTCAGGTTGGAGATGGAGCGAGAGTAAGCAGCTTACAAGTGAGATGACGACCAGTTCGGGACAATCTTGAGGGACAACAGGTTCCCCTGCGCGGCTGAGCCATCCCGCAGCCCGCTCTTGGTCTCCTTCCTCCAACGACATACTTGTGAGTATGATGCACATTCGGGCCTGAATACGACCTGTTCATCATTTCATGCTGGTCAAATCTTGGAATTTACATACCCGGACCGTGATATACAAACATTTGTCGTCCATAGCATCGATCAAATCTTCGACCCGTGACATAGCTTCATCGTGTCTTCCACACTGAAACAGGACGATGGCCTGCATGAAACCAAGTGTTAATGCATATAGCGACGCGAATACTAGGCACGTGCCTTGATAAGCAAAACAAAATTGCTTTCGGGAAAGGAACCATTAGTGAAGACGAGGTCAAATACACGCATGGCAGCATCATGGTCGCCATTGGCAGCGCGGGCTATTGTGATTGCAATCTGACCGATGGTGGACCGCTGAATCTCGACAGACTTGGTGCGCGATACCAGTTAATGTGTGACAAAACTAAAGACAATCGAAAGGCTACCTTTTTCGCATCATCTATAGCCAAATTGTATTGCTTCAGACGGGATCGTACGAGGGACCGTTGAGCGAGGCACTGCGAATGACGAGAATTATCCTGAACATCTAGGATCTTTGCTGTCAGGACTTGTTCGGTGCGAGTCAAGTCGCCCTGAGTCCAAGCTTCAAGTGTCTCTTCGCTGATTTGCATGAGTGGAAATTCTGATACCAACAGATCAGAAATGGCGAAAATACACCTCATTCAACATACTCACTACGCTGATGAACCAGTAGGATATTTCAGGCGTTGAGATTCATCAACGTTTAGCATCAGAAACACTTACATCTCCTGTAAGGTACGAGTCCGGGAGGACACCAAGAAGACTCCTCACGGTGACTTTCCCGTTTGTTTCGCTCGTGACAACGTAGGCGCCCTCAGGGGAGAGCGTCA
>JBBPOJ010001356.1:0-14323 GCA_038091395.1 Leccinum rimulosum | reverse complement strand
TCAGCCAAGAACACGGATCCAAAGGCTGTGATACTCCCAACGTACAACTTCAATGCAGGCGTTGTGAGTCCCTCTTGCAGCATTTTGTCAGAGATCCAACTCAACATGTTCGTTTCCGTGTGATTTAGTTGGCCATTACCCACATGGTTTTCTATGATGCACCAACACCACCTCCTGGCACCTTTGAGGCGTTCTTGGAAATTTCGTCGCTCTCAAGGAACGTTTCGACGCGCGACTACCTCGATTTTATCAAGTCTTCACCCGCAAATGCTACTTACGGTTTACGGTAAGCGCATAGCTCATCAAAGCAAAGACGATTCCAACAACGTTGACAGAGGCATCTTCAATACGATTTCCGTCACGGATTATTCTTACTCCTTCTTTCATACGGTCGTCAACGAGACTACTGTAAGTGCAAGGTCCTAAGTCTAATTCTTGTTGCGAGTTACCAACTGTTCCACTCCAGTATTGGGGCGAAAAGTTTTCGAATTCGGCGTTCTTGGTTTCTTATGACGTGGAACCTTTTCTCCCCTCGCTCTTCACTCACAATTCGACTCCATCCGCCTACCCGCCAGACCGTACGCTAGGTCTTTTCCCACTGAACATCTATTTCGCATGGCAGTCAGCAGAATTCGACCAAGTGATACAAGATGCGACAAGGACTAGCGCGCAGACACTGCAAGCGGCTGCCATCAATGACGGCGACAGCTTTGCTGACGCCGTCGTCTATCCCAACTATGCCATCTTCGACACGCCGCTGGTCAAACTGTATGGTGCGAACGTACCTAGATTACAGAAGATCAAAACGGAGGTGGACCCAGAGAACGTGATGGGACTCGCTGGTGGCTTCAAGCTGTGATTCCCGAGTTCTATTTTCGCGCATGACATAAATGTCAACAGTTTCTCAGTGAGAGTCGAGCTACCGTTTGGAATCTGCAGTTCGAGTATTCACAGAGTCGTTAGCATCCATGAGAATGACGGTAACTCTGTGAGAGAGACGAAAACGTCAGGACAACTTGAATCTTCAACGTTGCAACTTCGCTCGATATGGTTCATAGTGCAAGGAAAGTTGCGACCGCTCAAGCTGAGTTCCAGGCCACCAGGGAACAAAAGTAAGTTGCTAGTAGCGCTAGCGTTAGCTGCACTCCAAGTGCTACGAAATATCTAAAAGTATCAATATGTGGATCGACATATCGCGTGTCGTCTGCAAAGAGAGTCAAGACGCTCTCAAGCATCCACCAACGGCACGGCTTTGAAAGCTTGACCGGTACCACTGCTATGAATCAGGGATGCCAGAGGCCTAGACTCGACATCATTGATTTATTATCTGGATCAATCAACGCGGTCAGGACGTGTGAATGCACAGCATATGCGAAAGAGAAGCAATGTCATTTCACTAGGTATGGCCTGAAGAGGGAAAAAATGTCTGGGTTACAGGCAAGTTGCAAACGTCCTCGGAATCACTGAATCCCGACCAATCGTACTAGCTAGGCAAAGGTTACCAAACGAAAATCCAGTCCATCGTCAAGAAATGAGATAAAATAAAATAAAACCGCAAGCCGGGACGAGACGAGAGGCGCAACTCCACAACGAACTCACAAACCACTGGGCACCCGATGCGCTGGATTCATGAGCCCCAAATTCAACCACCAAGTTCTGTCCCACGTCGATATCCACACACCCCACCAGTATTTCCGATCGCCCAGTACATCTGCGCGCCGGAACCCCTGACGCGCCTCCCATCCCTCCAGCCCATTGCTCTCCCAGCACCGCACCCGATACGCGTCCGTGAGTCGGTCGTAGTTGCTCGGGTGCAGCTCACATACATACCACGCCTCCAGGTCCGTCAGTGGGACCTGGAAGTACTGGTATATCGCTTCGAACAAGTCTCGCACCGTTACCGCCCGCCCCTGTCCATGTCCCTGCCCTCGTCGAGTCTGGTCAACCACGACGGGACCCCACAGCGTCGACATGTACCCGACGTCGCACGTCACCATCACCGTCTGTGCGTCCACATCCGTGACCGGGTGCTCCCACACCTCACCCAACTCGACAACGACGTGGTTGGCCATCAGCCTTCGCGCCGTCGACGGGTGCCTGGTCACGTTCCAATAGATCTGTGGCAAGTGTGCGTTGTTTGGGTTTGGGATGATGTACGGAGATATGCGGATAGGGGCACTTGCGCGTGCCCAGTGTTGGTGGTGGTGGTCGAGGGGAGGCCAGGTACCCGGCGTCCATTGCGGCATTGTGCCAGGGAGAGGATGGCCGCCGGTTAGGGAGATGGCAGACCAGGGGCTGAGAGGGTGGGGGATCGACGGGTTGAATTGAGGGTGGGGCGTCCATGCGAGGTGACCGTTGTGGAACGCCCAGATATAGTGGTTGGGTGCCCAAGGTGGTAACCGCCAGGGAGAGGCACCGTTGAAACCCTGCATTGGACGGTTCGGCAGATCTAGCGTGTTTGTGAGAGGCGAAAAGTCAGCGACTTCAAAACAGGAGGGCACGCATACGCAAAGGAAGGAAAAAAGGAAGCGTTACCTCCGTTGACTTGAATGCCAGGATTCCCACCTCCTGGAAAATTCTCTGGATGCCTTTGAACTGACCCATTCCTCCTTCTCCGCCTGCGCGGCCCACTGAACAGATCGTCAACAATGAACCGAACGACGTCGCATTCCACGCGTCAGTGGCAACAGAATGAGAAGAGCGTTCTGCAACACACCTTGTAAAGACAGGCGCGAACGCAGAATGCCTTGCAAAATCATGCGTGTCCGGTACGCGTGACTGTGCATTCATCGCATCCGCCTGCGTTTCGAAACCGGGCACCTCACCCAGACGATAGTTGCGCATCATGTCTTCGACGTGCCCGGCTCCTGTCGCGACGTCGCGCCAGAACCGTTCGCGTAGCGAGAGACCTGGTGAAGCCATCGATGGGTATTATGCAGGAGCTGGTTTAGTATAAACGCAGAATTACCCCCATCCGTGCACGCATTGGGGCACAATAGGAGGAAGAGACTGTCGACAGGATATACAGCAAAAAAATACAAGAGAACAAAAGGGGACATACGAGAGAGTCCATGACTCAGCTGGACCTACAAACCAATTGCCAGTCAGTCGAAGTCCAACAGACGTTCCGCTTTTCTCCGGTGGTGGCTCAGCCTCAGGTTTATCTAAAAATATACTGGGGTCTAGACAACCTTATAGTCTACAACGGTGTGAGAGTCCTTGGAAAGGGTGGGTATCTGCCCTGTAGCAATCACAGCACTGCTTTGTTGCCAGTGGTTCAGGAAATACAGCATGCACTTAATGTGGGCTGTGATCGCCTTTGTATGCTTCCCCAGGTCCATGCAGGGGGATAGCTCGGGGCAGGAGGCTGACAGGGACGCGCCATGACAATGCTTACGGACACGGGTGGCAATGTGATGGCGGGACAGTGGCGGGAGGCAGTGCAGAGGGCGGGAGGATACTATTCGGCACATTTGCTAGGGTTACTTGAATCGCCGTCTAAACTCAGCTGCTACCATCCCGCAGTGCTGCACAAGTGATACGGATTTTGGAGTTGGGTTGGAGTTGGAATTGGTTGGAAAACCCACTACTTTTTTGCTTCCGAGCGGCCACCAGGCTGTCTTCCGATCGTATCGGCGAATCTTTGGATTACTTACCATCAGCTCGCCAGAGTCCGAACCACTCAGCGATGGTCGGAGATACGGCCCGGTTACCCGTCCTGTCCGTCTGCGATGCGACGAGCCGAGCACAAACTCCACTATAAGCTGCATTTCGGTATCGATAAACAATTACATATCGCATCCGAGTTGTCTGGACGGTCCGGAAAGAGAGTTGAATCTCCATGGCTTTGAATACGAAAGCTTGACCCTTCCACGGGGAGCGAATTCCGGATGGGAAGGATTCATCCCTTGATCTGAGGCGCATTATTACTAGTTGTGCTAGGTATACGGTTCGAAAAATGAAAATAAAAAAGCAAGCAAAGACTACGGGCTACAAGCATTCTAGTGCGACTGGATTCAGACAAATTATACCAGTCTACTTCTTCCTGGATATTAACCTGGCGGAGGATGTCATGTATAAGAAAGGAAAATTCAGTCCATCCTAGTAGGAGAAAATAAAATAAGAATAAAAAACGAGACGAGACGCACAACTCATCGAGCGCGACCCAAGTTGAAAGAGAAAGCAAATGTGCCTCAGCAACCACCATTGCCAGTGGTAGGCCTCCGATGCGCCGGATTCACGAGCCCTATATTCAACCACCACATTCCTTCCCGCGTCGATACCCACACACCCCACCAGTACTTGGAATCGCCCAGTACGTCCGCCCTCCGAAACCCCTGCTGCGCCTCCCACCCCTCCAGCCCATCGCTCTCCCGACACCGCTGCCGATACGCGTCCGCCAGTCGGTGATAGTTACTCGGATGGAGCTCACACAGGTATCGCACCTCCGCAAGCGTCAGCGGGACGCAAAAGTATCTGTATATCGCTTCAAACAGGTCTCGAACGGTGACCGCCCGCCCTTTTTCCTCGTTGTCGATGACGACGGGCCCCCACAGCGTCGACATGTGCCCGACGTCACACGTCATCATCACTTTCTGCGCGCCTGCGTCCGTGACCGGGTGCTCCCATATACTGCCCAGTTCGACGACGACGTGGTTCGCCGTGAGCCGTCGCGCCGTCGACGGGTGCTTTATCACATTCCAATCTATTTGTGATAGATGAGCGTTGTTCGGGTTTGGGATAACATGCGGAGATAGGCGGATCGGTACCGTCGCGCGGGCCCGCGCCACCCCCAACTGATGCAGATGACGGTCGTCAAGGGGGGGCCAGGTTCCCGGGGACCATTGCGGCATGGTTCCTGGCAGGGGATGACCGCCAGTGAGGGAGACAGCCGCCCAGGGGCTAAGAGGGTTGGAAATTGTGGACGGGCTCGGTTGGGGATGGGGCGTCCAGGAAAGGTTTCCAGCGGGGAAGGCCCAGACGTATTGATTGGGAGACCAGGGAGGTAAGGGCGACTGGCTCCACGGGGCAGAGAAATTGCGGACTACCGACTCTGGACGGCTGAGCTGATCTGGCGCGTTCGAAGGCAAGAGGTAAAAGAAAGCGTCAGCAAGGGAAGATAAATCGCATGATGCGCTTCACGCGTACGCAAAGAAAAGGGAAGCGAGAAAGAAAGAAAGAAAGTTTACCTCTATCGGCTTGAATACCAGGATTCCCGCCTCCCGGGAAATGCTCCGGTTGCCTCTGCACCGGCATGGTACTGTTCTTCCTCGTCTTTCGCAACGTACAGCAGGGACCAAATATTGGTTTCGCAACGTTCCAGCATCTCAGAGCCGATGACGATGGCGGTGTGGGCATGGGAGCAGCAGCAGCAGCAACCTGAAAGACGGGAGCAAACGGTGAATGCTTGGCAAGATCATGCGCGTTCGGAACCACTGGCTGAGCCGCCTTCGCGCGTTCAAATCCTGGCACCTCGTCTAGACGGTAGTTGCGCATCATGTCCTCGACGGCTTCGCGGATCGCCTGGGGATCCACCTCCGCAAAGGGATTCCCTGGATGGCCACCGTGTCTTGCTGCTGTCGCAACATCACGCCAGAAGCGTCCGCGCAGTGAGAAATCCGCCAATGGCATCGATTGTGGTTTTTTTGGCATGTGGGAGAGAGCGATCGGATTGACTCGGATGGGTGTATGCGCTGGTTGGTATCAGTAGAAACACAAGATCGCCTATACGCACGTCATTTATACATGGATGATTTGGCACAAGGAAAGACAGGATGTACAGCAAAAACAAGAGGGTGGTGTTGGTACGCACGCACAAGGCAGTCTGTCAGTTGGACCTACAAAATATCGGGTCGGACTATCCGCTTCGCTCCAGTGGCTCAATCTTTCCAAAAGTGTACAGTCCAAAATTAGACAGCATTGTAATCTACAACATGCGTGTGAAGGTTTAATGTGCCTGTCTCCCTGGCACACACATAACTTGCGATCGCGACAATACCCGTTGGTGTGAGGCCATTCTAGGCCCATGTTGTCCAGCATCGCTCTTGCAACCGACACAGAAACTCCAACACATTTGGCCATTTTGAAAATTTATTTTTGTTCTTGACATATGAACGCCAATTAGTAGCAGCGCATTTTCATCAGCTTCGAAAACACTCTTCTGCTGGTTCCAGTTAAGACACAGGTATCACAGCTCTCCTCCGAGTCTTAGGCGGTCGCCTGCGTTCTTGGAACTCCAGATAAGCTTATTTTCTTTGGGACGAATAGTATGAATCTAGGACTGTCAACCCCGTTCACGTCGGTGGTTCTACCGCCGCGCGAGAGGAGGAGATCAGCGCCACTTGAGAATCCATGTACTGTATCATGCGCCTCAGAAGTCTGCGGCATCTTCTGTGGGTGATCCAAAGCAACGTTTTTCGCGCTCATTTGTACACTTTACATCAGTAGATCGAACTCGGTGATATCCTTACACGCTACTTCCTGGCCCTTGAGGAGCATCCGCACCCTCTCCGACGAGGCCCATTTGGGGTGATTTCGTCGGGGAGGCTAAGTAAATATTAGTTTCGTGTACATGTACCATAAATATAAGACACGAACCGGGTTGCGTTTGCTGCCTCTCGGGGTAATTCTGACCACCCTGCTTCTGTCCTGTATCTAATACGTTCTGCTGGTTCTTTGGCACATCCGCGCCGACAGCGCCCTCAGCCTGGGTAGTAGTCCCCGAGGTGGGCAACTGCGAGGGAACCGCCCCCGTCGTCGGCTGCGAAGTCGATGAAGTTGCAGTGGGCTGCTGCTTATCTTCAAGTTTGGCCGCCTCAGACGCATGGGTCCCCGTGCCCACTGCAGTCTCACCAGTCTCACCGCTAGCAGGAACTGCCTTCCCCTTTATCTGCGCCAAGCCCTGTTCGATCTCGGACCGACCCTTGGTGACGAGGTTGTCATTCTTGCCCTCATCAGTGCCAGACTCGACGGCGCCCATCACGGATCCGCGAATGTTCTCGCCAATGCCTGACAGCCACGTTCGAACACTGTCAATGAGCGCTCCAAACGTGAAGGAGAAAAGACTCGCCGTGGACGACGCGGGCAGCGCCTCTGTGAAAATAATGGTCAGCTCAGCATGACGACGACACGGCAATGCACGTACTTGATTTTGTCACTAAAGCTCGTGTGTTTCTTCTCGGACATGGCTGGTGAAGGGAAAGAACAAGAGTAGGGCGTCGCTTTGAGGGGCTGGTCTGTGATTATATTCCCCTATGATGTCGCTAATGACGTCATGGCGTTCAGCGCTGTTCCCCCCTGTGGTATATTCGGAATATGTCGTCATGTGCGGCTGGAAGTAACGGAAAGAGGTGACTTACGTAAGCAAGCCACACGACCGAAATTTTTTTCAAAGTAAGAGTGTACTCTCACGCCAGAGCGCTGCTGTTGTTCATTGATAAGGCAACTGATTGTTTTGAATCACCCAAGTCACAATCCCACGGACAAAAGAGAGTTGTTGTACAAATTTTCATTTTATTTTTTTATCTTCACATCTACTACACAAGACCCATACAACACACGAAAGCACAGGATTCCACGAAAAAAACAAGTAGAGTAAAAAGTAGTTGAGGTAGTGTGGATGGAGAGAAATAAGGTATAATGATAGGAATTTAAAAGGCCAAAATAAAACTGTTTTGTGAGGTATATGCTACATTGCCGTCTTCCAAGATTCTCGTTCTTTACTTTGTTTGTGTTTTTATCGCCAATTCGAGTCCGTTGGGAAGGAGGGGGGGAGGGGAGCAGATTAGGAAATAAGAGTCAAGGCGAAAAGAAAGGAAAAAGAAAAACCGAAGGGAAAATTACAATATAAGGATAAAGTGAGCCGGTCAAGCAAGGTTCAATAACCAAACGTCAGGTCCGACCTTGGTGCTGGACAGCCCCATGAAGCGCGTCCGCCCACGCAAGAAGTCGACCCGCTTGACGCCCTTTTGGTACTGTTCGTCCGCTGCCTCCTTCGACGGGGCGCGCCCACATCGGTTGTGGAATGCGATCGACACCTCGTCCTTGAGGGCTTGCGTCGGCAGGCTGTTGTACTCGGGCGGCAGCACCGGGTGACGCAGGAAGCAGTAGAGCGCTTCGAGCAGGTCGCGCACGGAGACGCAGTGCTTCGTCGGCGGGATGACGAGCTGCCAGGGGAACTGCTCAATGACGAGCGTTATGGTGTGCAGGCCTGGCTGCGTAGCAGGGTCCTCAAAGACCTGTACGGGGGAACTGAGCGGTGATGCTTGTACGTTGGGGATGAGCATGTGTGGAGGCAGGGATATGTCATAGATGACGGGCGGAACGTATGGATGGAACGCGAGAACAGGGTGAATGCCGACGGGTCCGTCGGGAAGGGGGAGTGATGCATAGATGTTCTGTGGAGGCGTGCAGGGTCCAGACGAGTCTCCGGATGATGGGAGCGACGAGTCAGAGAGCGCCGGCGAGGAGACCGACTTGGGGGAGTAAAAGATGTTGTCGTCGTTGAAACGGACGTGCTTTCTAGATGAAGTAGACATCTTTGAACGTCTGCGGTTGCGACGCGATAGCGAGGAAAGGACTCTGCGAATGAGCCGAAGTGGGCGAGAAAAAAAGCTCGTCGTTGTGTGACGACGGAGTGTGGTCGATGGGAAAGGTGGGTGTATGCGGCTGGTATGCTCAGAGACGATCGAAAGACGACTGTTATATACGAATCGTCTATCGTCGGGGGCGCAGCCTCCGTTGAGTTTATGACTGCATTGCCGCAGTGCCTGAACCGAGCTTTTGTACGAAGGGAGGGGAAAAGGTTCGCTTCAAGTCCGCCTCGAAATCGGGAATCCACGAAAATGCTTCCTATTACGATCGCAGCTGGGAAAAAAAGGGGAGGACTGAGATAGGCGGGATTGAGATTCCACCGCAGTTCGAACACAGCTGTCGCGGTGTCAAGCGTCCAGGTTAAATTATTACGGCAACCCAGTCAAGCGCGGGACCGTCACGTCTCCTAGCTTGACCAACTCACCTTGCGAACTGACTCGAAGCGTAGTCAGGTTGAGTCAGAACATTCTCCAGAAACCCACGGGACCCGATCGTTTCGTAGGGTTTCCAGAACAGTTCAGAGACGGTGGCAGTGTAATGCGATCTCGTGCCACTCGCTACCATGTCAATGACAAGCGTCGGAAAAATTCGCGTCCAGCAAACACTGCCCTGCTCGTCACTGACATGCAAAGTCCTGTTCTTATCTAGATCGCCGGCTCGTGAGTGAAGTATTAACCCGCTGGGTTTCCACTCCAGCCTCCAGGTGGCAAGAGATCTCTGTCTTTGAACAAAAGAAAGTATCTATGTTTGATCCGATGTTTATCTCCGGGAGTCCGGGAGCGGTGTATTCAAAAATATCACAAGACGACACACATAGTTCACAGCAAGCGCTAAGCTGGTTTGTGCTCACCAAGACAACACTCAACAATGTATTGTTTCGGACCGTGGTCCTCGCCCGCTGAGCCCAATTCACAATATTTGCTGTAGGTCTGGGTAAAGCGGACCGCGTGGTACTACGAACCTGGTCTCCTTGGAGCTTCACAGCTTGCTTTCTCTCCTATATCAACACACATATGACGCGATCACCCGACCGACGCCCATATGCATGAATTGATATATCTGATCCAGGATCATCGTCTCCCCAAACCAGCCCGGGGTAGACCCCCGGATACTCATTTCACGCTGCCGCGTCGGCAGAAGGCATCGCCTGCCACAATTTTCTCTCATACCGTGCCGTCATTCATCATTTCATAGGATCCTGTGTTCGCTCGGTTTCCCAGGCACAAGGATACGATCAACCCTAAGTAGGACGTGGAGCTCCAAAGTGACTCTGTGGCATGCGCAGCTCGTTTCTGCAAAGTGGTCATATCGGGTTCATATCCAATCAGCAAGCCTTCTCCGCCTTACTGTTTGTGACTTTGCGAGAAGATGATCAAGCACGGCCACAGCTGTCACCCCGGCAATGTGCGGCCCATCCATTGACTTGTGATGCTCACAGTCCCACATGCCCAGGCACGTACGCATCGTCACCATAGTCGTCACTGGACACGTCAGTGTGAGACTCGTGTACTACGGGGTGGCGCGGATTGGCATTCGGCGATCAAATAATCCCCCGTTTGTCAAGAGTTCTGGTCAACGCGACCCCTATTCCTCGCAGTATCCCGCCCATATCTGCCTTTTTAGTCCACCTCTGCACTCTCCGTTTATTCTTGGAACGGTGACAAACCCTATAGCTTGTGCATATATATAGCACTTACTAGATCTGGGCGGGGGCGCAAGAACCCCCTGCCCTAATCGTCTTTTTTTGTCAGTCTTGGGATTATTTATGGCTCTCGTGCTCGGACGTCATGCAATATGACACTAAAAGGGGGGTTTGTGTGGCACCTTGCCACAATATATTCCCAAATCTTCACGGGTGGCCCTTGTTTATGACAAGATGTCAGCGCCGCCCGATAATAGCGTATTCCGATCAGCTTCGAGAACATTCGTCTGCTACGGTACTACTAGTAGGACACACAAGGTATCACGACTCTTGCTCGCGGGCGGTCGATCGAATCAGCGATGAGAACCTGCGTCTGCGTTTTTCAATTTCCCATGAGATAAGGTATCTGCTGCGAAGATGTATGGATCTGGGACCGTCTCAGCCCCGTTCACATCGGTGATTCGTCCGGTCTGCTGGATGGGGGATCGACCGATCACCGATGCGGCTATACTCACTGTGGCTGGTGTGTATTGCCACTGCATCATCGTTATCGTCGTCCAACCCTCCAAGTTGCGCGCGCGGGGAGGAATCAGCGCCGATCGAGAATTCATGTACGGTATCATGAGCCGCGGGAATCCCTTTTGTGGAGACGTGCACGGCCTCCGAGTTTCCGACCGATACATACAGTTCGGGAGCTGTGCGTACGGCCGCATCATCGCCACCCTCTCTCGCGCAGGCACGGGGCAAGCGCCGATCGAGAATCTGCCAGAACCCAGCCCCTGACGTCTGGCACTAACGCAGACAGGTGGATCGGACATGACGGACTTTCACATTCTGCGGGGCGTCTATACACCGATTTCCTTTCCATCATCACCTTCCATTATGTTATTTCCACCCTTGCCAATTAGTACGACGTCAGCTGAGACTGTGCTCGACGATGCCGGTCTCGACAGTGACCGGCGAGCGAGACCGTCCGTTCGGTCCTGGACCCCGGATTCAAGTTCTTCATGAAATTGCCCTTGCTGCGTATCTCGTCCGCAGTGCGCTTCCAAGCCTACCAGCCGCTAGATCAGATCTACTATACCACGAGGGTTCAAAGAACAGTATGATCGAACGAAATGATGACTCGATTAGAAGATTAGTAGATTTGGACACGATGCGATCGGACACATCGACTTTGGAATCTTGGGTCCTTGGTTTCCGATATCAATGCACTGCCGCTGCCTAGGATGATGGCTCGGGGAAACAAAGAACGAATGCGAACACGAGGAACGTCGCTCAGGGTTACCCGATGATGCCCGGCCGTGTGGGCAAGCTAGCTATTGGGGGCCCCATGGTCCTGCCAGACCCGCGTGGTGTCCTGCGATGTGACCTGGGTCCTTTTGGGTCATGCGTAAAAAATTGTTCCCGCTATTTTTTTTGGCCTACGGCAATCGACTGGGCCCCTGAGCCGAAGAATGCAAAAATGGCGCTTACCAGGCGCACCTAATCCTACTATATTGGCGAACGAATGTTTGGGCGCAATACCATGTGCATGCGCCCCTCGCGCTGATCTAGATGATGTTCATTTCGGGATGATGATATTTTGCGCAGATCCTGTAGCATAGCCTGCCAAAAACCCCAGCGCCGATGGCGGGGCGGGGCGGGGCGGGGTGGAGCAAAGGGGGAGAGGGTAAAGGTGCCGGGGGATGGCCTGGATGGGCGCATCGCATATGGGCGCTTGCTTCAAGTTTGCTGTTTGACGAATTGATTAGGCAGTCCTGCCCGGAAATCTCCCGGGCTGAACACCACGAAAACGGTATTCTGGAGCCATCGTGTGTGTGTCGGTGCTCGGGATTCCATTTTGGAAGATTTAGAATTCTGTTTGATGTGGTCACCAGTCTCATTCACCGCCGTTTCATAGGGATGATGAAAACGTAAAAATGCAAATGTCCCTCGGGGAGCTTTATGGACCGGTTGGCAGAGTGCGTGTCCCTGGGACGCCATGGAAAGAACCGATTATGGTTATCCCTTTATCCCTTGCTTTTTTTTCGCCAGACGACAATTGGCACCCAGATCTAGGCAAACACTTCCCGTAGAGCATACCTGGCGGTTTGCTTGTTTTCGTTTCTTCTGGCTTGACGTGGTGATTAACTCCCGGACACCAATGCCAAACACTCCCAGGTCCTAGTAGACCTACTACATTCGCTCAGGTGCGTACAAGTAGTAGTAATGCGTACATACGCACGTCACCCCTCGGGCCGATCTAGTGTCTTCGCACACTGTGGAGCGTAAGATAAGACGACCCGCGCGAATCCTATAAGGCTGTATCATAGTACAAGGAAAGCGCCGGGGCTGGGGCGGAGGGTAAGAGGGCGCATCACTTCCATGACGAATAAGGAAGTCCCACCCGGAAATCCCCTTGGGGGAGCAGTGGCAACGGCACAAAAACGGTGCTCTGGAGCCATTGCCCATCGGTGCCCTTATTTGGGAGACTGAGTCCGTCTTCCCGAAGACCTACCACCCCAGTCATCAATTTGAGCGGTGTAAAATTCTTCTGACTTGTCAACACTTGGCGGAGTCAAATGCGGTTTGAAAGTCCCTGAAAGTGTCCATGGTACCTTACCTGTGGCAATGGTGATTAATGCCCGGGAGCACCAGGCGTCTACTTGACTGGTAGGACAACGACGGGCGCTCCGAGTAACGGAGTTTCCACTCGGGCCTGTGGCCTACTGCGCGCACTGACATATCTGAAATATGTTTGAGTCGTCAGCGGACATTAAATGCCACGTTTGTCCTCCTCTCATCATAGACATTGCACTATGGTGGTGGTGGCGCCAGTCGAGTGGCTTGCTATGGCCTGGTGGGGGAACGGGACCCTAATGATGTATGTTCTGATTACGGTCAATCGCCGCAAGTCCTAATTTGATGATGAAAGTGACCCACGATCATGACGATGGCCTGTGTGGCGTTGAATGGCCGCCATCAAGGTGCCGGGGGAGTAATTTCGGCTCCACAGACAAACTAGGCCCAAGTTGGCCTCGAGCCCCGAGCAAGCCTGATGGAGGAATTACTAATCAGATGGCAGTCGAGGTCTCTGAGACGGCATGTGGATCTTACCTCCTCGGTGGGTCGTATTCATGTGAGCAGGCTTATTCTATTTTCCGGGAATACAGCAAGACAAATCATCCCTTGCGCCGTACCCGGGCATCAATCAAGGTTTTCCCGCAATCATTGACCCGATTCGGAGAAGAGCAACATATACTACATAGTTGAAACAAGAGTCAGCGAAATGACAACCTTACCTTGATCATGGGCTTAGCTCCCCGCAGGCTCTACATATGATGCGACTCAACTGGATAGTGGAGGAGCATGCCAGTGAGAGATGTTCCTAAAATTAAAGTCACATCAGGATTCAGCAATTATGCCTTGAATGAGTTAGCAAAAAGTTGAACATCTCGCAAAAGTCGGCTGACTAATAAAATCTACACTGCCACTCATACTACTGGTACGGTCATTCATACTTAGACGCTGGCGTTTCCGAATTTCCATCAGCATGATGACCATCGTTGAACGAATATCTCCGTTTACGTCGTAAGTACCGGGAGAGCGCGCTCCTATTCATGCCGGGAATAGACCGATCAGAAGCAATTCTATTACCGTAGGCTGTGTGGGCGGCTACTTTGAACAGTCACTGAGACTGGCGCGCGCGGGAGGTGACGCATACGAACGGCTCGAACTGTCCGTCTTTTGCGGGGGTATCGAAAATGATCACCGGAAAGCCTTGACGTTCCGTCTTGGAATTATTTATGAAACGAACCGCTGGTCATATTTTCTCTGCTGCTGCGCCACCTGGGTGATGTTGCAAACAGATGCGATCGAACGCATCGACTCTTCTGAACACTCGGCTCCTATCACAGGTTCTTGATGCGGAAAAAAGGATGGCCACATTAGCCTGACGGGCCGTGTGGTTCTATTTAGTCATCATTTCGACTTTTTTTTTTCAGCCTTGCAGAGATCGGCGACATGGCCGAATCCCTTGGTCGTCTGTGTCAGCAGTTAGAAAGCCTGGGACAATCCTGTTGAAGATCTAGACTTGCCCAGCCCAAG
>JBBPOJ010001355.1:0-14329 GCA_038091395.1 Leccinum rimulosum | reverse complement strand
CAGCGTTTGCGTACCTCGTGCCCATGGGCGTCGCCTCGAACCAATCGAAGCCATATGTGGAGACTGGCTATTCCTTGCCCAACTTTGAACAATGTCCGTAACGTCGGCCTATTTTCGTATATGCTATCATTTATAGTCTTTCTTTTGTCAGACATCAGCGGAACCACGACGCTCGCGCCCAGCCCGTCCCAGTCGGGTTCGTCTGGCCAAGGGAGCACCTCTTCCACTGGCTCCAGCAAAAACTCGGGCGCTGGCTCAAGCGTGGCACCCAGACTGAGTGGTGCGCTGGGTGGTCTGGCTGTGTCTGCCGTCTTCGTGGTCTGTTTGTTGAAATTGTTGATGTGATTCTGTCGTCGCACTGGCACATTGTTTCTTTGTTCCGATTTGAGCTTTTCATGAACACTCGCTGTACATGCCTCCCTTTTTTGTCACGAATCTTCACGACCTTGTTGTTTCTATATCTTGTGTTCTGTCTCGCATACCTTTTACCCCGTGGCTCCCTGAATCCCTTGTTGCGGCGGCGCTCAATATAGTCGTTCTGACTATATTCCTAGAATTTTGGATCATCGGGATGCCTTTCCTGCAGGGCGTATACACTATGTTCGAATACAGTAATTTACAGGTCGGGTTTGCTGACCTTGCTTGAATTATGGTTAATGTTCCCGGTGCATTGTACATTCAAGTTGAGGAATTCAATTTATTTATTCAATTTTATGTGCACACATCACAATATTGGAGGGTTGGCAGTCGCCCTTCCATTGACAGGGCTGTAATCACTGAACCACCAACTGTAATGATTGGCGAGGGTAGGCTCAAGATCGCTGTAAAGCGTGTGAACGCGTTGGTGGTACGTATCACTGGCAGCCGGGGCGTCGCCGAGTTCCTAAAAAATGCTGGCAGTCCATGTCCCAGCTTCCTCAACCCATTACTTGTCGTGGGCAGCCCCGTTGCGTCATTGGTGAGCCAGGTACAGGTCGGCGTTTGGGAGACGATGGTGAGGTGAGGGGGCGAGGTTAGGCGTGCGCAGTGCTTGCATAGCGGGGGTGCGGCGACGAGGTCAGGCGTGTGGAGGCGCATGCATGGTATTGGGAGAAATGGACTGAGCTGACCTTCACCTCTCTCGCAGAAAAAAGAAGACAAGGCACTCATCGTGGCATCACCCGACGCGTCGGTCCCACACCTTTCTCTTGCTCAACTGTCAACACGCGTTCAGACGCGCATAGCCCGCGCCAAGCCGCTTCTCGAATGGGGCTTCTACCCGTACCCGCTAGCCCTCCTCGGAGGCGTTTTCATGGCGGACGACATTGCGAATACTGAGCTGGACTGAGCGAGAGTAGATGGGTTCAACTTGGGGAGGGGCGTTCGCAAGTTGCAACGAGGATGGCTCGTCGAACTCCTGCCACACAAACGCAAACGGTCGAAGAAACAGGAGGAGGACACAGTACGTCAGATGATGACTGCACGCAAGTCCAATCTCTATTATCTCTGTTTTGCTCCGCATTCTTTTTTCCGGGGCCTTCGGATTTCATTTATGCATCGTTCGTTTTCTTCTTATCCCTGATGACCGTAAATATTGACATTTTCATTTTTCCATCATAAAGGTCTGGGTGGACGTTTCACCCATACAATGCGATTCATTACGATAACCATATTTACAGTCACCAGCGGCCTGGTCGCTCTGGCCATTGCGAAACCTATACCAAACTTGGAGACGGGTGGCATCGCCATATCTCTCACCAGACACCCTTCCTCTCCGAACTTCAACGAAAGCATTGATCTAGATGCAATGTCATCTCATGCTATATCAGTCAGGGAGTAAGTGCAGTGAGCCGTTATATCTCGTCCGCTCAGCCTTGTTTATATAGGAATATCATTCGTGGCCTGGACAATTATGAGATGAACACGGGGACGATCCACCCTTTCTCTGTGAAACGGAGAGAATCCGGATTCGGAAGGCGGGGCAGAATCCTCCCGCTGACTTATCAACCTAGCGGTTGGATGGCAGAGATTTCGATTGGAAACTCCTCCCAAGACCTTCAACGGTACGTTCTCCTTGTATCATTCTGATATATGTTTACCCTGATCTACGTCACAGTCGTTATCTGCACTGCTGCGGCGTAGGTGCTTTCTTTCAGTCCAAACAGCTGTTTTTGTTCAAGTCAACGCAGTGATACGTGGGTGCTGCAGAATGGCTGTACTGGGATTTCCGGAGCTCACAACTCCTGGGATCCTTATTTCTCTCAGACTTCTGAGGATCTGTTGGAGTCATTTCAGTTCGAATATGAAGATGCAACCATCGTCGAAGGTGAAATATATACTGATAATATCACCATCGCTGGATTCACTGTATGTTTTGTATCGTTTATGACCGTGACAATTGGATTCTGACGCCAGGCTAGGCAGACCCTCAAACCTTGGGTTCTGCAACACAGATCACATCTGATCGGATACCGAACAAATCATATACCGCAGATGGTTTACTGGGATTGGCCTTCCGATCCGTCTCGAAGCTTGGTGTTTATCCGCTGTTTGCATCGCTTGTCAGCCAAGGGAGCCTAATCAATCCGACATTCAGATTCTCATTGAAACTCACTTCTTCTTGTCTAACACTGCGAAAGACCTGAATCGCGAATTCAAGTTCGACTTTGAAAACGGAGATAAAGCCTTGGGCAAATAATATATCGACTTGAACGTGACCGTGGGCCGTGGCTGGTCCACATGAACCTGATGTGACGACTCGATCATATTCCCTGACACATACATACCGATCAGGCAGACAAGCAGACCATCGGTGCTGCATCGACATTCAAGTTCATGGGAACATATGACCCCCTGTGGACAGTCTCTTGGGATTGACGTTCCACCCTATCTCGATGTTCCCTGCCAGCCCGCTCTTTGACACGCTTATCAGCGAGAACAAGATGTCAAACTCAGTATTTATTGGTGGAACGAACGAAGCGCTCTACCAGAAGAATACACTCGCTTATTCCGAGGTGACGTACCAGGTGAGCTGGAATGATTGACGGACATGGACGTGTGCTGATGTTTGCATACATTTCAGGCTTATTGGTAGATCGAGATGGGCGAAAGACGAGGCAATGGAAAGACGATCGCGAACGAGATGCCAACTTCATCTTTAGCGACAAGGTAACAGTGCTTGAGTTGCATCAGGCCCTCGATGGCAAGCTCATCGGATGCAGTCCTAGTTTTGAAATGACTGATTGGCAGAGAGTCTTGGGGCGCCCAGGAGAGTATACAACGGTGTCTGGTATACGTTTAGACATGGTAGTACAACGATTTACCTGAAGGGCCTTTCCAACTTGAACTATGATGTGATTTGAAATTTGAAATTAGGAGCTGGTAAACACTTTACAAATAGCCATCCATGGCACTTTCGCACCCCAGCACGTATTTGAACAGGTCCACTAAATACCTCGCCGATGGCGCCGTCAAGGGCACGTCCAGTTTACCTCCTGCCCCGCGCCGATGTTCGACCCCTGGTAGTCCTCCGCATGGAAGGCGCGAACCCTCCCAACCGGGCACCCCTCGCTCTTCTGAAGCTCCACACCCAATAAGACATCTAAGACATCGCGACCGGGTGCGACGCAGACATTGGTGGGACCTCCACCCTCAATTTCGCGCTCGACGAGTCGGTGGAACGGAACGCGGGTAGCGGGAGCTCCGCGACTGCCCGGTTCTGGGGCGAGATGCGGCTGGCGGTCCGTCCAGAGGTCCAAGGGAGGATTCGGGGTGGTTATGCTGGCTTTAGGACGAAGGTGCGTGTTTGTTCCGGAGCCCCTCTTTTTTCTATCGCGGGGATAGATACTTGGACGTGGTGGTGGTGGTGGTTCTCGTTCTTCCACGCCCCGGTTCGCGATAGAGCTGACCTTTACCCATCGCTGTGTCCCGACTGCCGACTGACTCTCGCTTCCAGGCCCGACCGTCGTTGTTTGGAGAGATATGCGACGACGTGTCTAACCACCAATACCTCGCGCTGCGACTGCGCCTCGGTGGCGATCCTCGAACGCGGAATTCGTACTATGTCAACCTGCAGACGGACGGCCCGATCACGACCGACCTTTGGCAGCACCGTCTGTATTTCAAGCGGAACGACGGCGGTTGGGAGGACATCTTTGTTCGTTTTGCTAACCCCTTTTCTAACGTCGTGCTGACACGTCCCCGTTCCGTGACACCCATGACAGATCCCTTTTGACAATTTCATTCTTACGAACGCGGGCGAACTGGTCCAGCACCAGATAACCATGTTTCGCGAACGCATCAGAACAGTCGGTATTTCGTTATTGGGAGGCAACAGTGGAGTCTCGGGACCGTATGATCTCGGCATTCATTCGATGAGAGCTGTCAACGAGGAAGATTTGTCCAGGACGCCATGTGAGTTTCCAGATCTGGATCGACACTTAGCTGTCAGCTAATGTTATGTATCTGACAAGTGCTCGAAAAAGATCCCTTCGAGGGTGCTTGACCAGTAACATGTGACCTATTAGTCGACTCTACATTACAACACCATCCACTAGGTCTATACGAAAAGAACGGTGAACCATTTGCCAATACTGTATGGTGCGCGGAAAGCATGTTATATTTACAAGCGCATGGCTAGAAATTGAAAAGGATGAAGTACGACCCCATGTCGAGAGGCGTTCGGAATATACAAAATCGCAAAGCAAGCTGAGGCCGTGAGTCTCCGTTACGATGAAGGTCTGGCATCGTTGACATTGTTGTAGACCCGTGCCATGCCAACACCGAGCCTCACGTTTGGTGGCAAGCCGTTCAAGTTCGTCGGATTGTTTTGGCACTATTGCTGCTCAGACTTCTCCTGTTTGTGAGTTTTCTTCCATCATTTGCTAAGTTGTACAAAAGTTTGTCGATTCACCATTCTCGTATACGTTAGCGTTATGGAGCATCAAGTCCCCTTTCCTTTTTTGCACTCGGAGCGTGTATACCATGTTCTATCACGCGACTGGTCCTCAAGTGGTACCGCGGGTCAGGTTTGCGAAGCTTGCGCGATTGGTGTGGACGTGAGTGAGGTGAGTGCACCTTTATTTCCGTGATGAGCTCAAACATCTTGATCGATGTTCATTCTGTTCTGTTCTGTAGGTTTGTGGTGATGGTGGTCGTTTTTCTGACTATTGTTCGATTGCATACCCGTCAGCGGAGGGGAATGTCACCTGGTCCTTATGATGCGCCCACAGAAGCCGAGAGAGGCATCGCGCTCGCACCGAGCGCTCAGAATCTTGGTCCTTAACCGCCATCCGAGTGACATAGAATTTAAACTCTGAGATGAAACTAAGCGACGACCAATGATTGTGGCGGTCCCCCCGCGTGTGGGTCCAGGGGTGCCCGGAGGGCTTGTGAATGGGCTGAGGGGGGTTCGGAACGGCAAGTTCCGTGAATAGCCGAGCGTGACCTAGTAAGTAAACGAAGGGTCAAGGCTTCTTTTTCGGGCACTATAGGTGCGCTCATCCTCAGCGACGCGTTCTACTTTGACATCGCCCTCAACAACACACCCGGCAATCTCAACGACGCCGTTCAGTAGGCTCTGTACTACCTCCAGAACGACAAGCTCAGCTGTCTCGTCGTCGGTCGCGGCGCCAACGACACTGCGGCCCTTCAAGGCGCGTCGACGCTCTCCTCCCTCTCGCTTTCCCTCGCACCCGGCGCGTCCGTCGACAGCATCTCATCTGAGGCTATCAAGCCTCTCGGCACCCGCAGCGAAGAACACGTTCTCACCATCCCCGCAAACGGTTCCCCCGCCACCCTCACCACCAACTCCACCCTCGGTCTCTTCCGCGGCCTCACGACCTTTGGTCAGCTCTGGTACTACTATGGCAGCCAGACGTACACCCTTGAGGCACCCATTGCCATCACTGACACCCCTGCCTACGTGCGTATCTGACCCGACGCCCGTTGCGCTGACGTGAATCTGCCAACAGGCCTTCCGTGGATTCGCGTTAGACACTTGTTTTTCTACTTTCCACAGTGTCGGGGGGCACTTGCTGTGCGTATTTCTCTTAAGTCTTTCCTTTGTTGTCGACGCTGACGAGTTTCCGACACCGTCACAGGTCACCCCAAAATTCGTCGTCTCGCTCGTACAGCTCATCACGTCCTCGATCGACACCAGCACCTCTCTCGTCTTCCGCTTCGTACCTGCATGCACCCATCACAACGAATCGAAGGGGTGCGTCTCCAAACATGATCCAGCGACATTCCAGAAAACGCTCAAGTATATTCATTCGAAGAAGACGTCGGAGAACGTGGGGCGGTATGACGAGGTGAAAGTCGTTGGGGCATTTATGAAGATGGGTATCACGCGATAGCGGTTTCGGACTAAACGAAAATGAGCAACGCGAACATGGTAAAGGGTCATTTCGATTCTTTCTCTTCTCATTTCCATCAGCGACAGCGATGAACAACCACGATCCAACCACGAACTCCAAACCGGAGCTATCTGTGCGAACATCGACTCTCTCTTCTATCGACATCAAGAAATGTGACTCGCATGCCACCCTCTCTTCCCCCACCGCATCTTTCCATGACATCCCCCCTCCTCCCGCCCGCGCCATCCTTCATAATCCTCGTCATCGGCCAGTCTTTCAACACCTTTGCCGCTTTCCCTCTCACTCCACATCCATCACAAGCAGCAAAGGATGCCCTTCTCCATGGTCTCGGCCCTGCCGCACTAGAGCTTCTCGGGCTCGGTCTGGGTGCCCTTCTGATGAGCAGCGTGACGAGTAGCCTATGGATATGGGTCGGCGAATGCAACGTCGTCGAGTTGCGAAGAAGCGTCTATCACGCGGTCGTGCACAATCAGATGGAATGGCTCGATAGGCAGATGGGTAGTGACAATCCCACCAACGTGCAGGACATCGGTGGCGAGTGTGCTCCCATAGGCGCTGGCGGCCTCATGGCCAAGTTTGCTAGGCAAGCTCCCTCTTGGTGGTTCGCGCGGCCCACTATATTGACTCATCAACAGGGAAACCGACGACGTGCGCGCCGCCTCATCCCTTGCGTCTGGCCAACTTATTCAATATTTAACCACAACGTTATCGACTCTTATACTCGCATTTTACTGGTCGCATTTATTGGCCCTTGTCATCCTCTCGGCGGTCCCGTTCCTTATCCTCATCCAGGGATTCTCTCACTGGGCCTTTGCAACACCACGTCTGGCACATGAACAAACACTCATTGCCCACGCCACTTCCCTTGTTACCCTCGTCGTTTCAAATATTGGTGCAGTCAAGGCAACGAATGCAGCCTCTCGTGAGCATGCTCTTCTTAAGCGTGTGGCAGTCGCCGTTCAGTCACTTGGTGCCGTCTGGGGTGTCACGGCGGGTACAACTCGGTTTGTCTCAATGGCGATGTTTGATCGCAACCAGCAACCTGCAGATGATGGTTCCTCTTCTAGTCGTGTTGGCCAAGGGCAAGATGTCGGCAGCGGAGCTGGCGGGAGTCGTATCTTCTTCTCAACAAATCCCTTCGATCGTCGTCGCCAAGCACAGGAAGGCGCAACCTCTTCGCCGTATCACGCCGCGTAGCTTCGCGGGTGATTTCATGCTCACCAACCTCACCCCTACGCGGCCAACCGTGCCAGTTCTACGCGACGTGGATATGTTCCTTCCCTCGTCTGAAACTACGTTCATTGTTGGTCCCTCTGAATGCGGTAAATCCACAATCGGATCCATTCTTCTCGGTTATTACACCCCAGCGCTTGGCAAGGGCGAAGTGTTGCTTGACGAACAGGGCCTGCGATACCTCGACACTGCTTAAGTTCGAAAACATCTTGCGGGTGTTACACAAGGTTCGGCTGGCGTCGGCGCACAGGTTTTTAGAGGTTCTATTCACTGGAACGTTGCCCTCGGTGCCGTTGGAAGTGGCAGGTCGGTCGAGGAAGTAACTCACGCAGAAGTGGAGGAGGCGTGCCGTATTGCGATGTTGGAGAGTTGTGTCTATGGACTCGAGGCCGGATACGAGACGATCCTCGCTGGCAGTGGTGAAAATCCTGAAACAGAAGGCGGCGTTATGTTGAGTGGAGGTATGAAGCAACGCTTGGCACTCGCAGGAGCGAGAATACGGGACCCCGAAGTCCTGATTCTTGGTGAATTTGCGTCCGTCTCACGCTGGATGACATGTTCCTCATAATCCGCTTAGACAAGTCGACGTTTGCATTGGACCCTCCGACACGCCTTCTGACTACTGCAGCGATCCGAGCCTGGCGTTCACAAGACAAGAAAACTACAATCATTATCACACACGACCTCACGTGTATCAATGCGGATGACTTCGTGTACGTTATGCGCGAGGGCATCGTAGCCGAGCGATGGGGTGGAGATGTGCTCCCAGCGTTGTTGTTTGAAGGCAGCATCACAGCCGGAAATGACAAGGTAGGTGTAATGGTCCAGGAGCGACTGCAAGTAGTTTCGGAGATCAACCAGGTGAGTTGTCGTGCACGATGCGTAAAGGACTACTTCTGAGTGATCCACAGAGTCTACACGTGCTGCTAGATTCGTTTTACGAACAGCTGTCGGTGTCGACCTCACAACAACCGTTTACGGCGACGGGAGATGGGTCCAAGTCGATGCTGATGACGAGCACGGGGAAGCAGACAATGTTTCAGCGGACGTTGGTGAGAGGCAAGGGATCTGAGTGGAATGGGGAAGTTCGGCGGCATGTGGAACGGTTGCTGCTATGGTTGGACTTGAATGGGTCATTTTCGAGACGGACTCGGTAGTGGTGCGGCATGCAAAGCTTGTCTTAGTACGGATATGACCGGGTCATGTAGAGTTGCTGCTTTTCGCCTCTCTCAGCATCTCCGACATCTCTCATCGATACCTTTCATGGCTGCTCGTACGAGTTCTCTACCCAGCTCTCTCCAAAAATTTGTACTTACACCGTCCACAGTATACATACCCCGTCTCATCGGTGCTCCTCACACCCTCGGTTCGTCCTCTTCCCCGTCACGAAGAACGCCGTTGATCGGATTATCACAGATCACAGAGTATACATCGAGCGAAACGGCCAAGTCGTCTCCTCCTTCCACGACATCCCGCTGTTCGCTGACAAGAACTCTGGCATCCTCAACATGATCATCAAGGTCCCTCGCTGGACCAACGCCAAGATGGAAATATGCAAGGAGGAGGCATTCAACCCCATCAAGCAGGACATCAAAAAAGGTCGCTTGCGTTTCGTCCGCAACTGTTTTCCCCACCACGGATACATCTGGAACTACGGCGCGTTCCCCCAGGTTCGTCCGTTCACTCCCCGAGTTGCCCCTACTTATCACCGACCACCTTCTTATAGACCTGGGAGGACCCGAACCTTACTCACGCGGAGACCAAGGCCAAGGGTGACAATGACCCGCTTGACGTCTGGAGAAGGCCGATGGGGAGTGGAACAAGATGCTGCGAGAAGGTGGCTGTCGTGGCAACGGCGATCAATTGGATGTACACCCTCCCGTATACGAGGAGGTTGCAGAGATCCTGGCTTCCCAAGATGAAGAAGCACGCGATATTCAATAGGCCAAGGACAAGCATTACAGCCACGCTCCGACTCTGCCTGGCGTACGCTCTGTCACGCCGGTGATCGGAGGATGGATGCTTGACGTTGTCGCAGAGTTGACGAAGACAACGAATGGTAACGGTCGGGATGAAGCTCCCCCACTCCCTCCTTCTGGCGTTGTCCTCAATCAGGCGGCTGAATTCGAAGGTGGCGCCTCCGGAAGACGTAGAAGGCCTTCGAGTGTGTCCTGGTCCCTTCCCTTCAGGCGCCAAGCCCCACGTCTATGATGGTCGCAGGATGAGTTTGCCGTTCACGCCCATTTCCCCTACATTCACGTCTCCCTTCAATTCGCCTATCCCACCCCCACCGATGGTTGAAGATGACGAAGAGTTCGAAAGCGAGAAAGCGAACCTGCAACGGAGCGCGATGCAAGCTGCTGGAAGGCGCGGTAAACGTGCAAGGAAAGCTCACGAAATCATTCAGGTTGCCCAGCCCGACCAGATACCCTCGACACCGGAATGTGCTCCTGCACCCGGTCTCATCGCGACGCTCCGCCTCATATATCCGACCATTCCCGCCAAACATGTCTTCTTCCTCGGTCTCGCCGCGTGCTTGGCGAGCGGCGCTATGACACCGATTTTCTCCTTCCTGCTTTCCCGTCTGATGTTTGAGGTCTCTGCCAACCCCGGCGCCGCTAGCATCAACTCGTATGGCGCTCTCGTCCTCGGTGTCGCAGCCGTCGACAGCCTGTTTATGGGTCTCAAATACTTCCTCATGGAAACGTCGGCCGTCCAATGGGTTACCCGATTGCGCAATATCGCGTACTCCCGCGTGCTCGCGCAAGACAAGCCTTGGTTCGATTCGTCAGCGCATTCTCCTGCAGTGTTCGCCCAGCGCCTCGTCAAGGACGGCGATGACGCGCGGACCCTTTTAGCAGTCGTCATAGGCCAATTCGTTGTCGTTGTAGCCATGATGGGCGTGGGCCTTCTCTGGGCTATGGTGTGGGGTTGGCAACTGACGTTCGTCGGCATCGCCATTGGTCCTGTTTTCGTCGGTACTATGGCCCTCCAAGCGGGACTGGCGCGAAATGCGACGTTCGGAACAAGCGAGCTCGCGAGGAGGTTGCCAGGGTGTATTACGAGGTACGGTCCCTAATCCAGGTCTCCCGACTCATTCTGACTTTCATCGTTGTAGACGATCCTCAATATTCGCAGCGTCCGTGCCATGTCTTTGGAGCCAGTTCTTCAATCCCAGTTCGACAAGGCGATCTCTGTCTGTCTTTCTACTGGTGTCCGTGGCGCGTTTGTCGAAGGGTGCACATATGGCGTCGCTTCCGGTCTCATCTACCTCGCAGAGGCGCTCTTGTTCTATACCGGCGCGGTGCTCATTGCCAATGGCACCTACACGTACCTCCGGACGGTCCAAGTACTCAACCTCGTCGTCTTCACGGTCACGATCGGCAGGCAAATCATGGCGTTAACTCAACAGATTTCCAAGAGCGTCCACCCTACCACAGATCTTCTCCAATTTGTAATGCTTCCCACCGACGGGACGAGCGAGTCTCAAGGCGCGCTCCGACCACTAATCTCTGGCGACCTCGTGCTACGGGACGTATCCTTCTCCTACCTAGCACAGCCCGATACGGCAGTGTTGAAGAATTTCTCCGTGAAAAATCTCAGAGGGGGAGTGTGTCGCACTCGTTGGAGCCTCCGGATGTGGCAAATCGACGGTGGCGGCTCTACTGCAAAGGCTGTATGAGCCCACCGAGGGCACGATCTCTGTTTGAGCTGAACGAGCTCCCGTGGATAGACGTCCACCATCTCCGCAACCACGTCGTGGTCGTGAACCAGAGTCCGAACCTGTTCGACGGTACCATGCGGGAGCACCAGTAGCAGCAATAATGATATATTATAGTACGGTGCCATCATGAATACAGTGGTACATGAATGAATACATCCAGATCACACGACTGATATATCAAGTAATATATCATCCCATTACAATCCCTGCTCCCCTTGATGCCAGGTCCAATTGATATATCACCCCGGCGGGAGTACTGTTGTTCACACATTCACCCGCCCACCCAATCATCGAAGTGATATATCACATACCAAGCGAGTGTATCCCCTTTCAAATCCGACTGATATATCACCGCGCTGTTGCTCTCAGTCGCCCACCTAATTGAGGTGATCTATCACATAGTACCGACATATTCGTGATGCCAACTGATATATCAATATATCAGCTCTTCACCATCCCGGCTGCCTTCGACGATCCGACTGATATATCACATAATACCGAGTGAGCATATCACCTTCTTCCAAAGAGTCCAACTGATACATCAGCTCTTCGTCGTCTCTGCTCCCTTCGACGAACCGACTGATATATCAGCTCTTCGCCGTCCCTGTTCCCTTCGACAAACCGACTAATATATTACCGCACTGACTCACATATTTGCTTGTCCACTCGACTCGGATCGAGGTGATATATCACATAGTACCGACTGAGTGTATTCCTTCTACCAAATCCCATTCTCCCCGTCCCCGTCCCCGTCGGGATCATGATCACGATACCGCGGTGTTGCTCACGCCGTCTCCCCGTCCTCCCCGTCCCCGTCGTTTCGCCATGACGCGTCGTCGTCGTCGTCGTACCGCGGTATCGCCGATGCCGTACCGTCTCCCCGTTGTCCCCATCCTCGTGTCGTCGTGGTCGCGGTGTTGCTGACGCCGTGCCGTCCTCCTTGTCCTCCCTGTCCTCGTCGTTTCGCCGTACCGTCTCCCCATCCTCCCCGTCCTTGTCAAGATGTCGCGGGACGTCGCGTCGTGGTACACCGTCGTGACAGTCGCCCCGTCGCGCCGTTGGTCGTCATCGTCAACGCTGCTCTCGTCGACGTTGAGTCGTGAAATGCCGTGGTTGTCATTGAGTTGTCGAGTTGTCGCGTCGTGGCACGCCGTTGCGTCAGTCGACATGTCGTGGTGCCACGTCGCGTCGCTCGGCGTCGTTGTCGCGATGGTTGTGGTAGTGCCGTCCCACGTCGTCGTCGTCACGTTGTGGCATGCTGTTGTGTCAGTCGGCGACGCGTGGTGGTAGTGGTGGTGCACTGGTGCCAGTGCCACCGTGACTGTCGTCGTTGCGTGGTGGTGCCACGTCGTCGTTGCGTCGGCATTTTAAGTGAGGGAGGAGGGTGAAGATGGTATGGACGAGGATGAAGACGAGGTGTACTCACCGTTGTCTCCTCGTCGCGTTGTGGCATGCTGTTGCGTTAGTCGGCGATGTGGTGGTGGTGGTTCACCCACTGTGCGATTCTCTAGATCTTGTGGCACGGTGTGCATCATGAAGAGGGAGTGGGTAACGTTAGAACTTAGCATCGAGGCGTTGGCGTCGTCGTGTCGTCGATATCGTGTCGTCTTCATCATGTCATCGTTGTCAACGCTAAATGTGGGAAGAGGGAATGAGTGTGGCGCATAGTCAGAAATATCAGATAATTACGGTTAGTACTAAGTCACGCTCCGGAATAGTGTTCGAGTTCAGTCAGTTTCAGTGCACGGTAGGAGATTTACTCGCAAGTACATTTAGTGCATTTCCACACCTTCCTGCACTCTAAATAACTTGTCTTTTGCTAATCCACGGGTCTCTAATATATGTAAATAGTCATACCTACATTCTTAGTACACTCAATTGTATTGTTCCTGGTATGTTTTTTTGCAAGTCTCCTAAGTTTTGGCCAGTTTCCCACGCATCTTCAATTTTATTTCTCATCTCGAGCACTCGTTTCTCAAGAGGGCCATTCGAAAATTTGGTGGTATAATGTACTATATACATTACAAATCCCTAGATAGTTGCCCTGACGTCCTGACCAATACCCTACTGGCAATCGCTTCTGAGTATATAGAGGTAAATCTTATGTCTATTCCCTATATGCAGCCTGAGGAGAAGCTCCCTCGGGTCAGAGCTAGCGGTAGATTATTTATACATGGACTGGATATACTTCAACCAATTTTTAGAGTATATGTACCTGGAAAATTATATTTGTAAGGCGCTTTTTTGTAATTCAGGAGGAGGAGGGAATATCTTCTCCTGCACTTCAGGAGAAGCTCCCTCGAGTCTGAGCCGCCGGTAGAGTGTAGATATATATACTGGATATATATACATCAATTTGAAGAATATATTCACCAATAAAATAATATTTGCGAACTGCTTTTGTGTAATTCAGGGTAAAAGGGCATGTCTTCTCCTTAATCACAGGTGAAGCTTCCTCTACTCTGTGTCGTGTATTGGATGTAGATATATATATTAGGTATGCTCCCTTCAACTTTTATAATAGATCTACCTATTAGATCAAAATCACGAACCGCTTTTTGTAAATTAGGGGCAGGAGGACTATTTACACATACTGCTACAGGCTCCACTCCCCATGCCAAATACTCTCATGGAAGCATTTAGATATATAACCACTAACTAGGGATGAGTTTCCCGAAGCAAGTCACCTACACAGTAGATTTTGCGATCGCTTTTTATATGTTTTGTTCATATCTACATCTCCACCTATATGTAGAACCTAATGTTATAATTCAAGCGGCCAGAAAATTTGTAAGGCATGTTTGGATACTATTAAATTTGTAAAACTTAGTATTAATGGCAGGCAAACGAGTGGTGAAGGAAAACAGGAGAGGGGAGGGCATATTGCTATATCTATGTGTCCAAATATGGACATGTGGCGGGTGTTCGTTCTGGCAGCCAATGCGGAACGGACACCATCCATTTATGGAATAATTATTGGACCAAGTGGTTGATATATCACCACGAGTGGGTGTAC
>JBBPOJ010001354.1:0-14330 GCA_038091395.1 Leccinum rimulosum | reverse complement strand
CAATACAAAAATAGAACCACCCCCAAAATGGATTGATTAGGATTGGATTACAGAGAAATCGGATAAGACTACTGAAGCTACATTAGCTATGGAGTCGACACGGCTATTGTGGTCACCGCGGAAACATCGAAAAGATTGACACGAAGTGATGCGCACAGCCACATGCCGCGTAGGCGATGATAGTAATATCATGTACTTTATAGCACAAGGTAAAGGGGGGGAAGGCTACGGCGCTTTGGGCAATACCCGAGCTATTTTGGCGCATATAACTCGGGTAGCCAATGTGTATTTTCCAGATGTTGCTATAAAGGTATTTTTATTCGCTCGTGCTGTTAGTACACCACTGATAACTACTAGTCGTGTAGATACAATGCAGCGGTCAACGTATCGAATACTTCGAAACACTTCAAGGAAACTGCGGTATTGAAATCCCCTTGTCTATTCCACTGCACAGCAACGTCCGCTGGGGCACTGCCGATGGGATGCTTGCCCGCGCGTATCAACTCCGTCAGGTACGTTCTCAGTCTTACTCAGCTATCAATAACTCACGTTCAAGTCCGAGTCGACACAGCCCATCAACCTTTTCATTCAATCTGCAGACGAACTTTATGGACCCATTGGCACGACCATCTGTCGCCGCGGCAGTGGGGTGAAGCGCATACCTTGGACAGCGTTCACCCTCAGGCCAGCTGAGTGGGAGCGTGTGAACGACATACGTCATATCATCGCGGTATGTTATCACCATCCATCTACGTTACAATACTAACTGCTTACTATGCTAGGATGCAAACAACATCCAGGAATACTTCTCGAGCAACAATCATCCAACCTTGTGGCGAGGTATCCCGGCCTTAGAAGAACTTCAGACCATCTGGGAATCAAAAAAAGAAGTCCCGCGGTACATTCAATACAGCGACGCAATCGAGCGCGGCCTTCAAAAGATTAGCAAATACTACAGCAAGTTTGACCAGAAACCAGTCTATGTGCTCTCTCTCGGTGTGTCGTGTTAGCGTGTCGACTGCCAATGAGTACTAACATTTATCAGTCCTCCACCCCTATTACAAAATGGAGTATATCAAGATGGCGTGGGGTGGAGAGGAGGAACAGGCAAGAGAACAGTCTGCGGGTAACCAACACACCAAGAATTGGTACGACGAAGCTATGAAGATCGTTGAAGACACCGTTTCGCACTACTGGAATGATGCTCATCGTGAAGCAGCACCGGCACCAAGTCAGCCAGTATCTCCTGACGGCAGCACCACGGGCATGTTGGGTGATGAATATGAACGGCATCGTCGTGCCCTCATGGAGAATGTAGCCAAGCAGAGTGCTGGAACTTGAACACTCGGCTGGCATGCTGAGTTACGCCGTTCAAGTTACCTCACTGGCATCATTGAAGTCGACGTCAAGAAAGACATGGACATACTAGCATGGTGGGCGGTAAGCACATAATGATTGTCACCATCTCTTTGATTCATTTCTCATTTTTTTAGGCTCATTCTGCTATTTATCCGACACTATCTCGTATCACGCGGGATGTTTGTGCCATTCCGGCATCTTCCGTGCCTTGCAAACGACTCTTCTCGGCAGGCGCTGAGGTGGCAACAGACCGGTGTTCAAGACTTGGCGCTGAAAGGTTTGAAGAATTGCAAGTCATGAAGCATGCCTGGCGCAAGAATGTTGTCAACCAGGCCACATTCAACTCAGCCGAAATCTTTCTCGAGGAGTTCAGGGAGCTCCAACAAATGGATGAAGAGTTTGCTGATCTTGAGGGCCGGGATGAACATGTGGTGGTGTTGTAACTTGTAGTTTTTGTACTCGTCAAGTCGAGTCTTGTCGCACTGTTTGTATGTATCGTGTAGTCATCGGTTCGTGTTGATAACCGGTTCTAACCGGTTTTCGTATGGTTTTTGATATGCTGGCGTTGAGTGTGACCGTAACCGTGACCGAACCGTAACCATCGGTAACCGGACCGTCAGGCCGGTCACAAGCGGTTACGGTTCGGTTCAGTTACGGTTTTTTGCCGGTTATGTAACCGGACCTTCAAACGCTACGCATGAGAGAGACAGGAAGTCCAGTGGAGAAGTATCCAATGAGGACATCATCAGAGGTTATTCCGCTTAAGGCTACTCGGTTCTGGAAGTCGGATATGTAGGTTGTGAGGGGGGAGTCTTTGGCCATCCTGGTCAAAGACAACCAGGCGATAGCGTCTGCTTTGGTATCTAAGTGAACAAACGTGGTGCTGAACATTTTGACAAAGTCCTCAAGCTTGCCGAGTGAAGGAGGGGAGGTTTCTAGGGCTTTGGCTCGAAAGGTGGAGGCCCAAGTAAGGGCTGATCCTTCGGTCATATAGGAGAGAGCATATGCAATCTTCTTTGCATCAGTGTCATAGACGGTCTCATTGACAAGGAGGTACATTTGGATGGTGTTGATGAAGGTTAGGGCTTCGGTCAAGGACCCATTGAAGGGTTTGGGTGCTCCAAGTCGGAGTTCGGTAGGTTTTGGGTTCGTCATTGGTGGTGGAGGAGTTGGTGGCGTTGGTGGGGGTGGGGTGGGGTCCCTCGAAGGTGGATTGCTATGGAGGGGGGTTTCAACCTTAATGGATTCAGTCTCGTCTACTGGGGATGGAGAACGAGGGAGTGGCTGTTGGACATAAGTTTGGTTGGTTCCAGGGAGGGAGGAGACAATGTTTCTTCCTGGAAGAGCTTCTGGGATGGAGCTGGTGGCGAGGGTAGAGGGTTGGGCTTCAGAGTCAGAGTCAGAGTTGGCATTGAAGCTTCTGTGGCGGAAGAGAGGGTTTGAGGGTGGCTGGGGAGGAGGTTGGGGCCTCCTGGGACGAAGGGTGTTGAAGGACGAAATGGTGGGAGGCTCTACTTCAATGGTAGGCTTGAAGATGTAACCTTGACCTTTTGTTATGCTTGGTCCTGGTTGGAACAAGGGTAGCCTCGAGAGGGGAGGTCTTGGACGAAGGACGAGGAGGACAAGGGAGTCTTGAGGGTCTAGGGATCAAGATGACAAGGTTCTTTGAGGATCAAGGGATCGAAGACTACAGTTCACAGAGTTCAAGACGACTTCGAAAGATAAGACAATATCTTTGAGGTCGAAGCGTCCTTTCAAGTGCAGGACGAGGTCACACAGAGGTTTCAAGGAAACAAGGGTTATATTCCAAGATGTATCTAGGATACTCGAGGAGGTCAAGGTTAAGAAAAAGAGGTACATTGGTTGAGCGATATCTTAAATAGAGACAAGAGAAAATAGATAAGCAACGATGATTGGTCAAGAAATATGGTGTCATGGAACAACAAAGAATGAGTGGAATGTGTAGGTTCTCTGCAGCAAGTATGACAAAGAAGCTGTGGATGACTAAGTGTACAGGGTAAAAGGGAACGAGTCGTCAAAGAAAAGAGTAAGAATAAGAGAAAAAGAGGTGGGGGTCCTTCGAGAATCGTAACACGTACAACCGGTACCCGCACACTCTCACTCACCGCCTTTCAAGGCTCCCCGATAGCGTTTGCTACAGGCTGCAAAGTGATCTCCTGGGCTGTCCGAGTCAAGTAGTATTTCCATTGAGTTCCAAGTGGGAGTTAAGAAGATGTTTATGAATGTAATTTTCATGGTGCCAACCTTACTGAAAAAGACAGTAAATACAAATGCAACTATTTCAATGTATTGTAATGGCATTGCAATGTCACTTTAATCCTATTATGGCAAAAGTGTGATAAAACATCACATCACAATATCATTTTCTGTTTTTCAATAAACATAGAGTGCTTGCACTCTACAATAGGATAGGACATTAATTTACTCCAAAAAAACAGCAACAAGAGAAAAGAAACTATGGTGATGACTTCAAATGAAATGAGACAATGAGCTTTCACTTCATAATCAGATCACAAATTATGTGATTACTAGTGTGAAGGAAATGGAATGGAAACAGTGCCAGCCAGCTACAATTATGTAGTAACCTTTTTTTGGACAATCAGGACCAGGAAGATGGTGCTTTTCATACCCATGGGCCATGAATCACCAACACATGACTATTCACATGAATGGCACAATACTATCAATCACCATGGCAGACCTTGTGATCTGTAATCAGTACAGGCATATGGAGGAGTTATTGGCAGTTGGGTGTGTGGCTCAATGGGAATCTTGCCTTCCTCTAAATTTTTTGTTGTACCACCGAGGCCCTATATCTTTCCGGGATTAGCTGGGCTCCCACTGAGCGCAGCACCGTATCGCATCCCAGTGGCGGTCTGTGTCAACAAGCTGATCCTTCCACTTGCAATAACCCCGGTGGAGTCTTAAAATGATTTCTTGTGGTGTCATCCTCGGAGGACAAGCACCCTTCCACAATGTCTTGTACCTGCAGTATCATTTCCCTCTGCTTGACTCTGAGCCAGGGGTGATTAAATCGCTTGGGGAGGGGTTGATGATAACACAGGAATACCGTGCAGGGAGAGTGGAATTTGACGAAGAATTGGTCCAGCCCCTCAGGCGGGTGAATGAGATCCATCGTTGACCAGAGGTCATGGTGTGAGGTCGAGTGAAATAGTATTTCTGACACGAGTAGCTGGTATAGGAGAGCAAACAGGGGATGTCTGCCTGGTGGCATTGCTCGGCGTTCGGGAAGCGTGCCAGACAACTCGGGGAGAATGGGTTTCGGGCAGGCACTGAAGGAGAAGAACCAACATCGTCTCGGTGAGGGAGGTTTGCGTGTCGAAGGTACCGGGTACCGAAGCAGCGTAAATGGAGTCAATGATAAGTAAAGCAGGGGTCGGCAAGTGGTGCCTACCAATCCGGCTGAATTAAGTGATAATCAAGACGAACTAGTTGTTGATAACGATGACGACATACCTGTTGGTCGTGCTCTAGCAAATTCAGCGAGTCCAGACGTTTGTTGCATGAGCGCAAGACATGGCCATTGGGGTATAGGGTGACGCTTGAGTGAGCGAAAGCGGAGGAAATGGCTTGCGGTAAAGCTATCCCGACCCAAGGAATATAAAAGGAACCTGAGATAGTAATACTGCGGGCCCGGGGACAATTGAGCCTTACCTTGCGACCTGGTCCCATCGCTTGTATCACGGGCACACGAGTCAAATGAACCACGAGCACGACGATTACTTACTGTTCACTGGTGTTCGATCATGGTCACATGCTGTCGGAGCTTGAAAGAAGTAACCGCGATCGCGTTTGGTGATCTGTTTTTCTCGTTCTCATCCCCTCTACCTTTAGACTTTCCTTTCCATCGCCATTCGCAACGATGTCTGACGATGAACACCAGCAAACGTTTGAGCAGGTCCGCTTCCTGATCATTCTCGCCGCATCCTCCCCATTGATCGCACTCGATCCGGACCTTTAGGCCCATGCAGGCGCCTCGCTCACCTACCCCATGCAATGTTCTGCGCTTCGCAAGAACGGTCATGTGGTGATCAAAGGTAACTAAAATTTAAATCTTAATTGTTTGGAGGTCGTATCGGCTGGCTGATATACTCTATGTACCCCAGGTCGTCCCTGCAAAATCGTCGAGATGTCGACGTCGAAAACAGGCAAACACGGACACGCCAAGGTCCATCTCGTCGCCATTGATGTATGTTCTGGTCTCCCTAGGGTCTCGACTCCCTGTCCCTGACATCGTCTTGCTTAGATTTTTACCGGAAAAAAAATGGTATGTATAATTTCATCTGAGCAACTATGTACGCCAACTCTGTATACCTAAACAGGAAGATATCTCGCCGTCTACTCACAATGTGGATGTCCCTAACGTTAATCGAAATGAATACCAGCTTGTAGGTGCTGATGCCCATTGAATGATCACTGGATCCCATTATCTTTTTTAGGTGAACATCGATGACGGGTTTCTTAACCTCATGGCGCAAGATGGGGCCGCCAAAGACGATGTTAAAGTGCCTGAGGGCGAGCTCGGGCTCAAGATTGCGGAAGAATTTGCTGCGGACAAGGAACTTCTTGTTACAATTGTCTCTGCTATGGGTGAGGAGCAAGCTATCTCCTACAAGGAAGCACCAAAGGGTTCTTGAAGGTGTGGAGGCGACCTTTTGATGTATTGCTATCAATGTCTTACATTTGCAGTCCACTCTTTCTTACCTACATCATCGTGAATCACATCCAGCAGATATACAGTGCATGTGCATGTACATTCTTATCGTTCAGTAGCATATGAATGTTTTGGTCCCTCGTGTAGCTACATATTGTGCATCCTTTTTCGGTGCCGGTTCGTCACGTTATGTCTAGTCTGGCCGTGTGATGCTATGTGTGATAGAACTTCTGCGACGACGGTCAAGTTCACCGCCCGTCGTCGTCCCGCATGTTTTGAACTCTTCCCATCTTCAACTAGCTCGTGATGTACGTCGACGACAAAGTACCTCTCGCAGCCACCTTTCCGCTCCCATTTCGCGTTCTTTTTCTGATCGGTTTCGGTCTGCTCGGATGGGCGACAAATCTTCACGTACTCCAGCTGTTCGGCGTCGACGGTCCTCGCGTTTTGGAATTACACGCAAGCAACAACCACCTTCCACTCTCGTCCTCGTCCGGCGGACATCACCCCGCCCCCGCCCGTTCGTTCTACGTGCCACTCTACCGCGTCTTCGTCGGATACACGCTCTGGTGTCTCACCGCTTGGCTTATATTTCGAACCACAACCCATTCGGACGTCGTTCTCGTTGATATATTTAGATATATCCCTGCCGTATGCATTCTCGGCGTGATGACAGCGCTCGTGTGTCCATATGACCTCTTTCACAAACGAGAACGTGACTGGTTTCTCTTGTTCGTGGATTTTCTACCCTGCATTCACGGTATACGTGCCTAACATCCGTCCCTGTAGCACCGCTGCGAGGTGTCTCTATCCTGCCTCCGAGTCTGGCAGCTCTGTACCCTTGTCAGATGTCTTGTTTGCCGATATCCTGACATCGTTTGCAAAAGTTCTTGGTGACATGTCGTTGTCGTTGTGCATGCTGCTTCCGGGAGGCAGCCTTTTGCGAGTTCCGTCGCAGGACGGTTGGTACCAGTGGATACTACCGATCCTCATGAGGTGAGTTGCCGCCTGCGAACTTGGCCGAAGTCCATAGACGCTAAGATGAGGGTAGCTTGCCATACTCGATTCGTTTACGCCAGTGTCTCATCGAGTATACCTCACCAAAGAACTCGAGCCGTCGTCCACTTTTCAATGCAATCAAATACGCTTCATCCTTTCCCGTCATATTTCTCTCTGCAGCTCAAAGAATCGTGATCTCGGACCTAGTTCAGACTCATGGCAAATCCGTCATGCAGCAAGGATGGCATGGCGAACACCCGCTCTTTCGTCTTTGGTACGTCTGTCCTCGATCCACCGTCATCACCCAGCTCACGTTCGATCAGGCTCATGTCAGTCGTCGTCAATTCGCTGTATTCGTTTTGGTGGGACTTGACCAACGATTGGGGTCTTGATTTGTTGGTTTCCAAGTCCACCGGATCACGATCCTCTGTATTCCATTCGCGACAATCGAGCACGGTATTAGCCAGGAGGTCACATGATGAATCGATCTCTTCAATAGACAAGGTATCGTCGTCGTTTGACTCCGCAGGCCGTCGCAAGGCCACGTATCCGTACGGACTGCGCACGGTGCTTCTATATCCTCTTCCAGTATACCCGATGGTCATCTTTTTGAATTTCGTCCTGCGGATGACGTGGTCCATCAAGCTGTCGAGCCACCTTCATTTGCAGTCAGAGGGGAGTGCACTCATGTTTTGGCTCGAGATGGCAGAGATATTGCGGAGGTGGATATGGGTGTTTCTTCGAATAGAGTGGGAAGTGGTTCGGACTCGGAGGGGAGACAAGGTCTAGTAGTTACCTTTATAGTATCTATTTCCCATCCTAATAGTACTACGGAACGCAGCACTAAATTACCCGCAACGAACGTCTGCGATGTCTCCTCCGTCGACCGAACAAAACTTTCGATCTAACCTCTCTCAGTTTCGCTGGACTCAAGGCGTCACCGACGACTCTGACCGCGCCGCCGCCCAGCCCGCCCAACAACCCTTGAACCCGTTCTCCCGCTTCTACAACGCCGTCGCAGGCGACTACGTTCCCCTCCGATCGAGCGAACGCTCCAACGAAGACGAGGCTTGGTTCGCGCTCTCTAGATGGGAGAGGTACGTCCTCGGCAGAATTCGGATTGTCCAACCCGGTGTCTCCCCCTGCTGACTCTGGCATTTACTCCCGCCAACGCGTGTCCCCCCCAGACTGCTCGGGTTCGGCGCATGCCTCGTCGGCGCCTGCGTTTGCTTCTTCTTCGCCTTTCTCGGGCTCCCATGGCTCCCCATCCGTCCAGCCAAGTTTGCGCTTGCGTTCAGGTTCGCCCCCCGTCCCCCTTGTTCTGAAACCCTTGCGCCGAATCTCAACCTCTTTTTTTTCGCTAGCATGGGAAGCCTCCTTGTCATGATCGGGCAAGTCTCTGTGTTCGCTCGACTAACCCGTTCCTAATCCCTTTCCTTGCAAATCTCCACATCATCTCGACTCCCGTCCTTATGTCCGAACCTCAACCTCAACTAACTGAAACCCCAGCTTCTCAGTGCTCGTCGGACCGATAAATCACATTAAACACCTGGTGTCCAGAGAACGCCTGCCGTTCTCGGCTGTCTACCTCTCCAGCCTCGGTCTCACCCTCTACTTTGCACTCGGGGTAAGTCCATGTTTTTCTGCTCGGGTTCTACTCATTCCTGACGTTTTTATCTATTTGTGCCGCTACCGTAGGCACAGTCACAGCTGGGCTCGCTATTGGCCGGCGTCGTCCAAGTCGTCGCCCTCCTCTCCTACGTCCTCGCCTACTTTCCTGGTGGCACCCAGACCCTCCGGTTCGGCGGACAAATCGCCCTTCGCGGCGCGAGCTCCCTCTTGCCGTTCTGAACCGTCCACACCTTCAAGTCTAGTCTACTTATAAAGATTGGATTGGATAGATTCGATCGGCAGTCATGTATCTGGAGGCTTCGCGTTTGTTACCTCGATTATTTATTCCTTTTTCTTCTTTGTTGCTTTCCTTTTTATGCAATGCGAATCTCGACTATCCTATCCTGCCCGTCACGATTTTTTTAAACTGCATTTGCACGTTCAGACTACGCCGATCTTGATGAAAGTTATAGCACCTTGTACCAACCACGGTCCACAGGTCGATAGCTGCCAGAGACAATACACTCGAAGAGAAATCCCGCAGCAGCAACTTTGAGTAACGCTCTGACAGGTGTACACATGATGCATGATGTGTCGGTCTGGTAAAACACAGATCTACCATCTGTCACAGTGAAATCTATTTTCTTCACTGATCAAGAACTATTGACACAGTACTTGATAAAGTTCAACTCATGTCCCCGAAATCCGAGCCTTGGATCTTGCGTTCTGCACGTCCGATCTTTTCCAATTTATCGTCAAAGTCCCGTTTGCGATAACCGGAAATAATACGCTCCAACAAATCAGAAGTCGAAATGCCAGGTGTGCGACGAGTCGGTATAAATTGGCCTAGACATCGTCTGTCAGCCGAACTGGTCATTCCAAGAGGCACGATCTTACCCCTTTGCTTCGCTATCCCAAAGATATCGTCGTGTCCCGCCGAGGCTTCCTCGTCGTGTGTAACGTAATCGATCTTCCACTCGTCCAGAAACGCGCCATCTATGATCCAAGGGCAGTCCGGAATGACCTCGTCAACCCAGCGACAATGTCGGACGGCCTCGCATCTAAATGACGTCAGCGGTACCAGGACAGTCTGTTTGAACGACTGACCGTTCTAGGCCGCTCATGATGCAACCAGCCTTGTGTGCAACGAGATCCTTGTCAGCGTGCACACCAGCGATGAGATGTACATTGGGGAAAGATAGCTTGGACTGTCGAAGCTGCAATGCATGACTAACGTGTGCTCAGAGTCAGACAACGAACATGTGGGGCAAAAGGCGGAGTGAACCGCACCCATAGTGGAAGAGATCGAATGCCCCTGACGTGTCGGCTCAGCACTCAGCATTGGACCGACGAGGATCACGATCAAGTCTCACCGTCTGCGTATATGCGCACCGGTCTGTCGGTGGGTGGAGGATTGATGCGGTATGGCCGAGGGTGCTCCCCCTTGATGGAGCTCTGGACGAACGCCTGGATGTCCTCGGGAGTGAGGTCAGCTGGGTTCGAGGCGGGAACGGGCGCATCCAGCGCCAAGACCGGCTGCGCAGTTGGCGGCGGGGTCGCGTGCCGAGACGTAGAGGGTGATGGTGTGTTTCCGTCGAGCTGAGAAGTCAGGGTCGAGTTGGAGGAGGCGCGGTGCAAGCTTGTGGGGTAGAGGAATCCTTTGGAGGACTGATGCTGGCCCGCTCCGGCGATGATGCTGGACTCGACGTCGCCGTCGTAGGTCTGGGAGTCGGTGCCGTCGTCGGAGAGCAAGCTCGAGGCGAGCTGGTGCCTCGTGCGAGATGACTTGGTGGTGGTGGTGTGGGGGACATTCTGGACGCGGGCTGCGCGTGCGGAGAAGGGGACAGAGACGGCTGATGCGCCGTCGTCTGTCAAGGGATCGTTGTCTTCTTCTGAGCTACATTGAGGGTTAGTGAAGGGATCGCGGATGGAAGACAAGTTAACTTGCGCGTCGTAGGTGGGTGAGTCTACTGGATGTGGATACTTTCCAAACGAGCGCTTCGCGTAGAGCGTCTTCTTGTGGTGTTCCGACGTCGGTTCCATGCTAATTACGTGCAAGGTGCTGGCAGAGTCGACGAACACGCCTGATTCTCTAATTTTGGTCATGTCTGACACCAAAAAGACCCCCGACAGCTCATCTGGCACACACTCAGGCTGGCGGGCACTCCAAGTTGCCTCTCTGCTCGCTCTCGGCGTCGTGCTGGCCGTAGCGCGTGTTTCTTCTTCAGACGATTATGCAGTCTGTGCTCGAGGCGAGAAAATTTATACTGTCGATGCTGCACGTCCCAACGTCGAGTGCATCGTCGTCAGCAACACCACCATTGCAGACATAGGCCACTTAGGTGAGTCCCAATCCATCTCCCTTTTTCTGCTCCCAGACAGGCGTGGCAGCGGACATCAAGGCTCGTTGGCACAGGCGCCATACTCCAAGCCTTCTCGCCAACTTTCAACTGACATGGCCACTCAACTTTTGGCAAAATTCGCTACCCATCTCATTCGTCGAAAACGACAGCATCGTTGTTCCAGGTCTCGCAGGTAAGAGGTTTGGTGTACATCCCGCCAATCATTCCGCCAACCGTTGACAGATGCACATGCCCACGTGCAACTCTACGGCAAGGCAATGAACCTCGACCTCACCGGTTGTATGTCAAAACAAGGTATTTCCCTACATTCAAATTTGCCTTTTCCGACCCTGGCTCAACGAGTGCAGAGGTATTGCAACGCGTTGTTGACCATGTCAAGTCACGCTCCGACATCCTGGCCGATCCATCCCGCTGGATCGTGGGTATGGGATGGGATCAGAATTTATGGCCAGATGTCCAGTATCCTACTGCTGTCCGTGGCTTTCCTCCTTGTACTTGCCATTCCTGACATGGCATAGGATGACTTGGATTCCGAGTCTCTGCTTAGGGGTCGTCGAATTTACCTGGACCGTGTCGATGGGCATGCAGCATGGGTTTCCAACCGCGTGTTGCAACTCATGGGCGATCTACCTCACCAGGTGGACGGTGGTTTGATTGTGCGCGACTCTTCTGGAAAACCTACAGGTGAAACAGACTCGTAGTGAGCCTGTGTATTGAGATCGCTCACGAGTTTCAGGAATATTCGTCGACAACGCGATGAGCATCGTGCCAGTTCCAGCCCCGTCCAAAGATCAGTTGAGCGACTACTTTGACAGAACTGTGAGGGATGCGCATGCTGTTGGCTTGACTTCCATCCACGATGCCCAGACAGCACCTCACGAGATCGAATTTTATCAAGAGTATGTTCTTGCCATATCTGACCCCGCATGAGCTGACATACGCCAAGGTATGCTTCAACTCGGAAACTCCCTGTACGTGCTTGTTTGCCCAAGCTCGCGTATAACGACTAGAATTCCCGTAGCTCCGGCTCTTCCTCATGGGCAACATCGAATCTGATGAATACTGGGGTAAAAACCTAACTCGTCTCGTTGACTTCGGCGTTGCGGAGCGTCTCAATCTTCGTAGCGTCAAGCTTGTCACTGACGGTTTGTCTGTCTGAATGTTTCATAGACCCGTTGGACTAACTCGATTGAAATCAAGGTGCACTTGGCTCTTTTGGAGCGGCTCTGTTAGAACCGGTTCGTGTCGTATTTAATCATACAAACTCGTTTTCTGATCTAGAGCAGTACTCCGACGATCCATCAACTAAGGGACTCATGCTCATACAACCACAAACATTATCAGCTTTCGTGAAACAGTTCTGGGAAGACGGTTGGCAAGTGGTATGTTTCTTGTACAGTCCATGTTCTGGATGTGTTCAAGTCATCTGCATAGAACATCCACTGCATCGGCGACCGCGCCAATCACGTTGTACTCGACATTTTCGAAGATGTCCTATCTCATTCGGAACATGGCAGTGCAGCGGAACGACGTCCCCGTATCGAACATGCTCAAATTATGACCCTTGACGACCTAGAACGAGTTGGACGGCTTCAAGGTATGCCTTGCCTCCTTTTTCTAGTACTCGGCGAGCTAAGGCGCAGGCAGTGATACCCAGTGTCCAGCCTACACATGCGTGAGTGCATCACACGAGTTAACCTCCAACGATTAAAAACGACCTCTGGTATTCCAGCACGAGTGATATGTGGTACGCGGAACGACGTTTGGCAAGTGTGTTGTCTTACCCAGTCACTACATTTCTCATCGAATACTCCAGGGCCCAGCAAGAATAAGAGGAGCGTATGCGTATCAAACGATGATCCGGTATGTCTCCTTTTTTTTGTCGTTGGCGAGCCACAATCGTTTATCGTTTGTCCCAAGAACGTCCGCTACGGGAGTTCTCCCTCTCGGGTCCGACTTTCCCGTCGAAGGCATCAACCCCCTGCTGGGATTCTACGCCGCCATATCCCGTCTCTCGCCCTCTGGGGATTCCCCTCACGGACCGCAAGGATGGTAATATTACCCCCTTCGTATGATAGTCATTTGACACGTTCCAACTGACTGGCGATCTGTCCTAGGTACCCGTCCGAACGCCTGACACGGGCACAAGCGCTGAAAGGAATGACGCTGGATGCTGCGTACGCAGCGTTTGCAGAGGATAAACTAGGTTCGCTTTCGATAGGCAAGAAGGCAGACTTTGTAGTTTTGGATCGGGATATCATGACCGTCTCCGTGTCAGAAATCCTCGAGGCCAAAGTAAAGGCAACCGTCATAGATGGTGAGGTGGTTTATGGCAGCCTGTGAATGCGGCGATACCTCTCGATAAACCTGCCCGACGGACACTCGTGTTTCCCAGTGTAACATACCTTTTGTACATATATGCAAGAGAGATTCCTTCATACGTGTTGGTATCAGCATGTGAAGATATGGTAATATGCGAATGGGGGTATATCTACTCTACATCGCGCTCTCCAATCCCGCCTTGCTCACCCTCCGCAAGGGTTGAAGCGTATTTTGATCCACCGGCGCCCTACGCATGTGCCGATAACGCCCTTCCTCGTCCTTGATCTCCATATCCTGACCCATCGCGACCTCCCCCGCATCTTCCGAATCCGGGACCGTAAATAGGGGAGGCAAACTTTCCCGAGTATGACCCGGTCTCCGACTCTGCGCGGCATACGCATAGCTCGTTTGTGCATCCCCCCCTCCTCCTCCCGCGTTGTTGTCGCCTTGCTGCTGCCCAGGGTTGACGGGCACCACGCCGACCGATTTTCCGCCGAGTTCTTGTTCTTCGAACGTCATCAGCTCGGACACGAACCCAATGTTCGGAGAGATCCCTTTGCGACGCTCGAGCACGAACGAGTACGCACGCGAGAGCGTCCAGTGATTGGCATGAATGAGGTAGGCCATCACGGCGGTCACGGAACGCGATTTGCCCGCTTTGCAATGCACGTAGGTGCTCGCTCCAAACAGACTCGCCTCATCTTTGCAACACGACACAGAATGGCACGCACGGGAAAGCGAGACAATTAACATTCCAATCTCAACAGGAAGAGAAAAAAGAGGCGTAAAGAAAGGCACCCTACCTAGTATCTGGCAAGCCTCTTTCAATCCCTTGGTGATCTTATCCTCTTCGCCTGTATCCCTCATTGGGCTCCTCGTCTCCCGCTCGAAATTCTCCCTGAGATTGAGCCCATGATCGTCATCACACTCTGCGGCAATGTTGAGTATCCTCTTGATCCCGAGTGACTTGAGCTCTTGCA
>JBBPOJ010001353.1:0-14332 GCA_038091395.1 Leccinum rimulosum | reverse complement strand
GGCGTCGCGCACCTTGCAATGTAACATGTCAACAACAGGGGTGTTAAAAATACGCATGCTTCTGCCGCCTCTGCAAGCTGGGCCCTGGCCAACACCCTCGAGAGGGCTTATTTAAATTACATTGGAAGCTGAAACCGCTAACAGGCGGACGAGCAAGCAGATGAGACAGCCCGAGCATCCCCCTTCGTACATAGACATAGGACTCTTTGAAGCAGAACACATAGTAGAACACCGTACAATCCAAGAATCAATAAAGAAATAGCTTAAACTAACCTCGCACGTTGTAGTAAATTTGACAGACGTGCATGGGGTGTACATAGGCTTGAGACGCCGCGGCGGTGACTGACTCCGCGACGAACTGCATGCCAAGATTGTATCCTAGATCCAAACTCCGAACGTCTCTAATTTTGGAGGCGCTCCCGGGCCATCGTTCTGCAACGGGCTGTACAGTAGGATGAAAGTTTAGCTCACTACCGTAAGGGTTATGGTGCCGAACAATGTTCTGGCCCGAAATCGGGCTGTGGCAGCGCTCATCGATGCCAATGATCACCAATCATTGATGTCATCGAATGGACGGGTTCGGGGAGAGCCTCAGGCTGTGGATGTCAACCAGGCATATATGCATTTATATATCCATCCAAGTGTAAGCTTCAGCTTCAATCTCGGAGAGATGTCAAGTATGTATCGCAAGGACATGCATTCCCCGATCTGGCCTAGTGATGAGAGTTTCAACCGCAAACGCATCGAGGATCTAGTGTGAATGGGAGTGAATGAGCTGCATCATGATACATGCCGTCTCGCCGTAACTTGTAAGCACTTCCAATCGTCCTGCATAACTTGATCGAACGAGATAGGGGCCCAATTGCCACACAGAAGTTTAATAGTTAGCGTGGCATTGACAGGACTCACTGAGTCCTGGACCTGGTACATGCATCATATGTCATCCGTTCTATTCGTAAATGATAGGGTGATGCAAGATTGCGCTGACTGTTGGTGAGTCAACGATGACGAGAGATGTAATTGATTGCCCCACGGGTGAACTTTGAACAAACTTGTGACTTTGCATAGACTTCTATGACAGCTGCCTATCCGGGTACTTAGAACGTCTTGACGCGTATGTGATCATTAAATGAAAAGCTGATTATGTTTATACCAGGTCCTTTTACTACTATAATCTCATTTTACATAAAATAAGCGTTCACGAGAGCGTTTTCTTGCCCGGCTTTCCAGCTTGCAGACCGGTCATCGCAGCTTGAGGGAGCTGGTGAGGCTGCTGTTGTATTTTGGACAGAGGTCTCTCCATTCCTCTAACCCTAAATCAGAACCCAGTTATGGTGATACAAAAAAACACATGACTTGCCGTTGACAGGATCGCTCTGCGCAGTTCCGTGGATTCTCTGCAAAAACAATCGCCATACCCCTAAAGAAATTAACGATCGGCTATGACAGCTCAAAACGACCGTGTTTACCTCAAGAGATGCCAGTCGATGTGACTAACGAAATTGAAACACAGAAAGTCAGAATTCGTTCGTCGACTGGAGAAGGTCAAAATCATACCAATGAAGGAACCAAGGCCCCGTGTTGTCAGTTACGAACCGCACGGTGACGTTGTCAGTGACAAACCCAATGTTAAACGTGTCGCGGCAGACAGGGTTGACGTAGTTGTATTCTGTTGACCCGGGACTCCTCTGGGGTGGTGGGATAAGTCGGTGAGGAATTACCATTGATACAAACGACTTACCCCATGCAAGTGGAAAGGATGCTAAAACAATAACGTCTTCAGCGGCCAAGGACAGACACAACGCATGAGAAAGCGCATACCGGCGTGGTGAGAAACTCTGTCGGGAAGGTTAACTCGATGACTTTGTTGGCGGTAGAGTGTACACCGAGCCTTGGTTGGCCAAGGCTGCGATCCCGCTCGCTCCGCTTAGAATCTGCAAGAGGGTCGGCGTGTCTGGGTGTGTATAACTGACGCCGTTCAGGGTAATCGCGAGAGTGGTATTGCTGGTAACCCCGAGGATGTTGATCGCATTGTCAGCCCCTCCAGCGAATGGCAGGCCAGGTATCGTAGGGTCGCCGCGAGCGCGCAGCTCGGTCTCGTCTAGTATGATTCCGGCAGACAACGTCCTGTTCACCGGCGCCTCCTCCGGCGCGCCAGCGCACCTGAGGATAGCCGAATTCAGGCCGTTTGTAAAGTTGTACGGGTAGCTTGCCGGCAGCGTATCCAGTATTTATTCCCGGCTGGTTCGCGTACAGAACGAACGAGTAGGGATAAATCTCTATCGTATCGATCACATGAGGGAGCACCGCTTGTCCGACGGCCTCAATGACAGTCAATGGAAAAGATGACGTGTGGCTTGCATGTCATGTTGATCAACCAGATGCGATACCGCTTGCCACACTCTAAGTTGGTGACGGACGAAGTCGTGTTCGGGCCGTCGGGATACCGGTCCATGCCATTGACGAGCATTCCCGCTGGATTGTCCACAGCTGCGACATCATCATGATATGCGAATCAGTGATGCCTGAACTGCGTCAGACAAAGGTGGGGCTGTAAGGGATGTATACTGGCCAGTCGAGGTGTCATTATCGTCGATTCTAGAAAACTTGAAGAAGTCAGGTAATGTTGAATATTAATAAAATAATAACACACGGTTGTCAATGGACCTGGGGGTCATATATAACAATCCCATCAGTACTGAGGATTGTAATAAGAGTGGTACCAGAACGTGCCAGCATGATCGTCCACGTTGAACGGGTAGAGGAACGGATCACCAAAAACGATTCGGATAGGACACTGAGTCACGAACGCGCTTCCGTCACGTTGACAGTGGACTCGGAATATATAATGTTGCGTCGGACAAAAAAGGACATTCTGTGACGTGTGATTCCCCTCGTTCTCACCTCGCTCACCCACGCACCTAGTGCGATGCACTGGCCTCGCTGTTCTAGGATTCCCCCTCGGTCTCGAAAATCGCAGACGTAGCTAACGATGCTGCCATCCACCGCATCTCCTCCACCTACCATCGCTTGGCGTGCGTATCGCCGTCGATTCCCCTCGATCTCACCTCGCTCACTCACGCACCTAGTACGATGCACTGGCCTCGCTGTTAAAGAATTCCGCTCGGTCTCGAAAATCGCAGATGTAGCTAACGATGCTGCCATCTACCGCATCTCCTCCACCTACCATCGCTTGACGTGCGTATGCCCGTCGATTCCCCTCGATCTCACCTCGCTCACCCACGCAGTAGGCCTCGCTGTTCAAGATTTCCCCTCGGCCCGGGTCTCGAAAATCGCAGACGTAGCTAACGATGCTGCCATCTACCGCATCTCCTCCACCTACCATCGCTTGACGTGCGTATCGCCCTCGATTCCCCCAGTTCTCACCTCGCTCGCCCACGCAGTAGGCCTCGCTGTTCAAGATTTCCCCTCGGCCCGGGTCTCGAAAATCGCAGATGTAGCTAACGATGCTGCCATCTACCGCATCTCCTCCACCTACCATCGCTTGGCGTGCGTATCTCCGTCGATTCCCCTCGTTCTCACCTCGCTCACCCACGCACCTAGTGCGATGTACTGGCCTCGCTGTTAAAGAATTCCGCTCGGTCTCGAAAATCGCAGACCTAGCTAACGACGCTGCCATCCACCGCATCTCCTCCACCTACCATCGCTTGACGTGCGTATCTCCGTCGATTCCCCTCGTTCTCACCTCGCTCACTCACGCACCTAGTACGATGCACTGGCCTCGCTGTTAAAGAATTCCGCTCGGTCTCGAAAATCGCAGACGTAGCTAACGATGCTGCCATCTACCGCATCTCCTCCACCTACCATCGCTTGGCGTGCGTATCTCCGTCGATTCCCCTCGATTTCACCTCGCTCACCCACGCACCTAGTGCGATGCACTGGCCTCGCTGTTCAAGAATTTCGCTCGGTCTCGAAAATCGCAGATGTAGCTAACGGTGCTGCCATCTACCGCATCTCCTCCACCTACCATCGCTTGACGTGCGTATCGCCCTCGATTCCCCTCGTTCTCACCTCGCTGACCCACCTAGTACGGTGCACTGGCCTCGCTGTTCTATGATTCCCCTCGGTCTCGAAAATCGCAGACGTAGCTAACGATGCTGCCATCCACCGCATCTCCTCCCCCTACCATCGCTTGACGTGCGTATTACCCTCGATTCCCCTTGTTCTCACCTTGCTCACCCACGCAGTAGGCCTTGCTTTTCAAGGGTTCCCCTAGGTCTCGAAAATCGCAGACGTAGCTAACGATGCTGCCGTCCACCGCATCTCCTCCCCCTACCATCGCTTGCCGTGCGTATGCCCGTCGATTCCCCTCGATCTCACCTCGCTCACCCACGCACCTAGTGTGATGCACTGGGCTCGCTGTTCAAGAATTCCGCTCGGTCTCGAAAATCGCAGATGTAGCGAACGACGCTGCCATCCACCGCATCTCCTTCACCTACCATCGCTTGACGTGCGTATCGCCCTCGATTCCCCTCGTTCTCACCTCGCTCACCCACCTAGTACGATGCACTGGCCTCGCTGTTCTATGATTCCCCTCGGTCTCGAAAATCGCAGACGTAGAGCTAACGATGCTGCCATCCACCGCATCTCCTCCACCTACCATCGCTTGGCGTGCGTATCGCCGTCGATTCCCCTCGATCTCACCTCGCTCACTCACGCACCTAGTACGATGCACTGGCATAGTTGTTCAATGGGTCCCCTCGGTCCCGAAAATCACAGACGTAGCTAACGACGCTGCCATCCACAGCATCTCCTCCACCTACCATCGCTTGGCGTGCGTATCCCCGTCGATTCCCCCCGATCTGACCTCGCTCACCCACGCAGCAGGCCTCGCTGTTCAAGGATTCCTTTCGGTCTCGAAAATCGCAGACGTAGCTAACGATGCTGCCATCCGCACCCTCATGAGTACCATTCATTGATATTTATCCGCAATAACTCGACTGTATTCCACTAGACTTTGTATGCTGGCGGCACTGTCCGCTTCAATGTCTTGCTTCAAGTTGGGGCAAATAATCCTCCATCCGATGTTAGGCAAAAAGAGATTGAGATTTCAGGAGCGTTCGTGCAGTTTGCTCTCATGCTCTTGCCGTTAAATTCAGGATACTGACATTTGATCTTTTTGCACACCTCCGTCACCCGGGCCAATGGCCTCTCGGAGAAAAGGCCTCAGGTTTGAACCTTTCAGGAAGCCTGATGTCCATCATGAGTTTGTAACACATTGCTGACAGCTTGAAGTACAACAGAACGGGCCCTATGTAACCCGATTGTGTGTGTTGATGGTCTGATTGTATTGTTAATGTGTATGCCAATCTCTAAACCAAAGAAGAGAGTCAGACATACAAGACAAAGGTAAATATGACCTGTCATTGTCATTTTGTTTGCTAACTATGGTCTCGACCGCGCTGCGGACTGCCTGTACTGATCCGTCTAGGTTTTTACTACCTCTTTGAAGGCAGGACCCCCGATCAAGGTCGAACAAAATGATGCAAGGGCGTCTGATCTGGCAGAACAGTATGTCGAAGTCCCGCAATGTTCTACTCAATGCATGAGCAAACTGATCTCATACCCTTTTGTTTTTCTATTGCAGTCTCCAGTTATTTTGATCTGGAGTGACTGTCTAGAGATGGGCTATTTGGTATAATTGAAGCCACCCTTATCTGCCAGGTCATGACTGATTCAGGTGATCTCATGATGAGTGAAGGGGTTATTTATCAGGTGTGATGCTTCCATGGAAGTGGCTGCAGGGAGAGGGGGGCAGTTCCTAGTCTATACTATATCCATATATTTTTGTGTTGCTGTATTTAAGTTGTATGTGATCATTGAGGCATAGGTCTTGAATATTGTACAGTGTTCACTGGCATCTTGAGTTGGATTTGAAACTATCAATATTTATTTCTCTTTCATGGTGAGATTGTAGCTAGCACAACAATGTTGTGTTGTGTGAGTACTACATCTTGAGAGTCTGTGTCATCAGTCATTGAGTGCCAGTGAGTTTGGATTCCAGATCATTTGAACACAATTCATTCCATCAGAACCACTAAAAAGCTAGTTGATATGCATGATAGTCAGAGTATTTGTTAACATAAAAAGCAGAAAAAGCAGACAGAGAATCTGTATGCTGAAAATTTGTTGGAAGAGGGTTGGGTCCATAAACTCCAATCAAATGAGCAGGACGCAAAATATTGTCCAAAGAAATAACCTGCATCACATGATGCCCATTACTATCAACCTCTGGTTCAACCATCCACATGCCTGTTTTGAAGCAAAACTCAACAGGACTAAACCATTTAACCAAAGCACAAGAATGTAAAGTATTGCGATCAAAGAAAGAAAATAATAACAAAACTTGAGCAATGGACAGTCCTTGAAAACCTGGCAAAGTAGAGTCCTTCTCTACAAAAACACAATCATACCTAGCAGGGCCCTTATGCCAAGATGAAGTTGCATGGATCCTTTGTCTGTGCATTCCACCAACTCCACAAAGATCACTGGGAGCATAAAAAGTTGCAACTGCTGAATTGAAAGTATGTGCTTTTTCAAGAAGATGAGGATGTCTATTGGGAAGACCAGCTTGAATGTGAGATTCCTGAACAAAATCTTCCACCAAATCAGGCAATGCAGGATGATGAATCTCTTCACCAATTTCTACAAATGATCTAAGGCGTCGAGGTGCTATGATATTAAAGGAATTAGTAACATCATATGGAGCATTTTGAATAAAAATAGCAAACAAAGACATACAAGATACTTTGGCCAACTCAACAATGGATTGTAACCTAGGGCCATCAGCATCTTCCATATCTTGAACATATTCATCATCACGGGCATCTGGTTCATCCCACTCAACAACCATAGCTTGTGGTTGGATATTGCTAGGAATAGAAGGTCTTGAAAGATATCCTGGTATAAATAAATTCAATAATTTTATAACATGAATTGAAAGTAGAATGAATATCATACCTTTGGCAATTTTTGTGGCTTTAAAATTTGCCAGATTGTCAAGACGCTGATTTATAACCAGCATTTGATACAAAGCCTCATGTCTATTTGTTCTCCTCCAGGGTGCCTTCACAGCTTGGATATGCTTGGATTCTGTGATGGAAGAACATAGTCCATTTGGTGCCCCAAACAATTGAATCATTTCATGATAGTGCTGAAGGGAATGGATTCGAGGAATTGATATCTCATCAACACGAACTCCACATTGCTGAAAGATGGTTCGTTCCTCTTGAAAGCGAAGAATAGCATTATCTAGTGCTTTCAAATCACCTTCATCTAGACTTGATTGCCTGACAATATAACAAAAGTCTAAAAATGCTGCAAGGCATTGAACCATTCCATCAGGAAGGTAGTCAGCAACTGCTGGTAGATACACCTATATCATATAATAAATGAGAGACAATTACACAACTAGATTCAATTCTACTTACTTTCATCAAGGCTTTGGAATCATTTCCTGTCCATTGTTTAAATCCACGGCCTTGGGGAAAACGCCTAAGGCCTGGAAATGGTGGAACAGCAGCAATGCTATTCAAATAAATATATACTTCAAAATACTTCAAAGTTTTGATATAATTTCAGCACTTACCGACGATCAATATCAGCCAAGATAGCATCTGGATCAGGAAAATGAAGCTTGATGTATGTCTCAACCCAGGCTACAAGATGGTCCTTGAAGGTCCCTTTGATAACTTGATGGAGGATATCTGGTGTGATGAGTTCATGAATATTTGCCCTAGGAAAAGCAGCAGTAAAGGGCTTCAAATATTAAAGTCAATCAAAATTAAGCTGCTAATAAGACACTTTTCTTACCAAAATATCATCAACAATGCCATATTCTTTCCATAGGATCTGAGCAGCAAATTTCTCCATAAGCAGTCTAGTATGATCATGATCTCGAAGAACTGCATCATCATCACTATCCAAGTGTAATCGATGAGCTGTACATCTATAATGTAATGTGAGCATTCAAGTTGAAGTAATTATGTTTCAAATTCTTACTTTGGACACCAGCCTTGAACAATACAAGCCAAGAGTGCTTGTTCAGGATAGTCACCTATATATGGACCAATTCCATAGATGGCACGTCTATACTGACTATCAGCACATAAAATGATCTTGGGTTTTGTCATGGCAGGACGCATGCTCTCAAGTGCAGCTTGAAGAGAAGCATGAAATAACTGACGCCTAAACTTTCGAAACTCTGGATCTGATTCATGTTCTCGATCAGCTGAAATAATAGTCATACAAAATGGTAAATATAGCAGTAGATGAAATGAAATGAAACTTACATTTGGGTATAGATAAAAATCCCAATAAGCTTACAGCCTGCCCATGACCTCTTCTGGCACAGTTATGAACATTGCCTGTTGTAACATATATAGGCCAGTATTCATTCTGTCCTGTTGCTACAGAAACAACAGTTTTGTCACTGCCAAGGATGACAGGAACAAACATAGCCCCATGGTTTTCTTCTTCCTCAGAAAGCTTATTCTATATCATGTTCAATAAAACAGTGACAGCATAATAAACAAAACAGATCACTTACACATTGGGACCATGCCCAATTTCCTGTCATAAAATCTGACCATACACGCTGATGTTGTTCTCCAAAAACTTGACGTGGAGAATAATCCATAAAGTTCTTGAATTCTGGATTTGAGAGCTGCTGATCCACCAACTTTGCACCATCTCGGAGACACATATGATATTTACTCTGCTTCCACACAGGAGCAGAGGGGTCCTGAGCATCAGTATGTTGCATTTCAAACCTCTCCCATGTTTCCTCTTCCACAATCTTGTCAACAAGCCCATAGAGGTCTTCATGATTGGCAAAGGGAGGCTGGCCTTCAGAATGAGCTGCCCAAAGCTGCATCAAATCATCAATATGACTCCCAGGCATTTGATTCTGACAGAATAAAAAGTCTGCCAGCTCAAATTGAGTTTGGTTGTTGAATGGGTGCCAGGAATCATCATTTGTATGACTTGTATGAGCTTCAGGAGCCTGAGGGGATGATGGTGTACTACACCCAGAGTCAGAGGAAAGGTAATTCCCTTCTGAATCACAAGGAGTTCCTAAAATGATCCCATAGTAATTGTTAGAATATATTAGTATTCTGAACATTACTAAGTCTGAAAGTTTTACTTACCATCCAATACTGGGTGTATCTCATAGTATGCACCAATTGGCTGTGGCTCAGCATCACTACTAGTACCACTGGCACTGCCAGTGCCAGCAGAAGCAGAGTCTAGTTCTGAATCTGAATTTACCCCCTCAGCCTGAGGCAGGTTACTCTGACTCGGAGTCTGGGGTGGAGGATGTTGGCGAGGTCGAGTTTTGATACATGGAGTTTTGTAATGGACTGCATTCTGGTGTTGCATGTAGCCTCCTTTAGATGAGAATCCTTTCCTACAACTTGGAAGAATTTGATTGGCACAGTAGAACTGCCGGGGTCGGAATGTAGGAGCCATGCTAGGCAAAATTAAGTGTATTAGTGGTGAGAAATCTGATTGCAGGACACCGAGGATTACTACTATAAAGGCTACTTAAATTCTTCAACCTCCGAGTCCAAATGATTGTAATTAAAAAATTGTACCGGTCATTCAGTCACTGACTCGGAGTTTTGTCAAAGTTGTAGCCACAAACTTCAACGAAGACAGTGTTCATGATTCATATGACATTGTTATGCTCACTTAGCTAGTCAGTATTTGTCACAACTTGAATTTGCTTGGTCACGGTCCCAGTGGTACCACGGTCACCACCTTGTCGGGTTTTGCTTGGTCACGGTCTCAACATGCCAGTCACGACGCGCATAAAAAATAAAGATACTCACCCGGGCGATCTGCTCAAGGCGTCCTTTCTTTCGGACGACGAACCCAATCCAGGGAGAAAGAAACCTCCGAAAGCTGCAAAGCTAACAGAAACGGAACGTCAGGAAGTTATCCAACGCGTCGCCGAGGCCGAACAGGAGATGGACGAACGACGACGGGATGAGTTGGCCACCGCACGTAAACCGTCAGGTCCCCAGGTTACGAAGAAGCTGTTACGAACTGCAGCACAACGTAAAACCAAAGGTACGTACCTTCTCACTAACAAGTAAACCGACCGACACGACAACCAACAGAGATTTTGATAGACGACGACGGCGCTGTAAACGAAGATGGCGACGACGCCGAGTTGAACGGCACCCAAAGCCAGGTGACGACGAAGCGGTTACGAACTGCAGCACAACGTAAAACCAAAGGTACGTACCTTCTCACTAACAAGTAAACCGACACTGAAACAACGTAAAAATTGATAGACGACGACGGTGTTGTCAACGAAGATGGCGACGACACCGAGTTGAACGGCACCAAAAGCCAGCAAGGGGGAAAGAGAAAGGCGTCGGGTGGGCGCAACGAGAGCGCCGGAGTTAGGGCGGCCGTTCGTCGACAGAAAGCGCTCACGGCTGAGCAGGAAGACTGTAGCGACCTAGATGGAGAGGATGAGGGGGTAGGTCGTGCTGCGAAGACGAAACAGAAGAAAGTGTCGGAAGGCGTCGGGAATGGAGGAGACGTACGAAAGGAACAGGACGTCTTGAGGGAGATCGGTGAGCGGTGGTATGCGACCTCGGACAACACCCCTCGATACTTACCTCTGTTTCGAAAACAGATCGAAGGAGAAGCACCGATCGCGGTGTTTCGAAGAGGAACGACTTGGAACGGGGAAAACTTGGGCGACCGTTGGATGAGAAAAAACCAGCGCTCGGGCGAGATTCGCCAAACGGACTGGCAGTTGGTTCGAAGCGCACTCGGACTAGAGATGCCGACCAGTCGGATGTCGAGGGAGAAGGTGTAGAAGGCGAGGAACAAGGAGACGGAGGAGACCGTGGTGCTCAAAATGGCAACTCTGATCGGTGCGAAACTCTTGACTTCGCTCCCCTCTATAACCGCCTCACTCATGGATTTGATACGCGTCCCCGCCATCCTACTCTACAGACCCCAGAAGAAGCCTAAGGTTCGGCCGACAACGAATACAAGCACAGCGCACACCGCCCCCCCGATCTCCGGTCTCCTACCTGACTGGCAGTCAAGGAAACCCGACCCCGTTACAAGTCGTTCCACCTCACAACCCATCAATTCCAAACCGAGCGTGCGCGTGACCTCCGGTAAGCTATTTGTTGATTTCTTTATGTCCGTTGTATAAAATGATCGGGCTGTCTCAACAGATACACACAGTTCTCAGCCAGGTGCGTCTCGATACATGGATTGGTATTGAATGTGCCGATCGTTTATTTATTTTCCAGCGGTTTCCTACCGACCCTACGGAGGAATGCAAGATACATATGAAGAACCTGGTCCTCGTGCTGCTGAAGATGACGGGGTGATGAGCCGCGTCGGCCACTCGCGCACAGCGCCGTCACCAACCAGGACCATGCCCTCAATGCCGATTCGCGTCACGTATCCAACACATCCCCTTCAACCCACCGCACAAAACCATCCAGTCGAGCTTGGGAAGTCTCAAGAAGACCTTACGGAGGAAGAAGACGACTCAGGCAACAACGGGAGTAAACGAAACGGACAACTCAACCGTGAAGACCGGGACGACAACGGCAATGAGGACAACCCGGAGTGGGGCCGTTTCTCTCCACTCCAGACTGAACATATGCAGACGCAAAGTCGACACTTACCAAAGGCGGCTGCCAACGCGAGGAAGCAAGAAAAGGCAAGTGTCTGCTGGTGCTCGGCAGCGTGCTTTGCTAACACAAACAATATGAAACCACCACCGTGCGAGCAGCCACAGCATGCCAGCAAAGGCAAGGGCAAAGAGAAACAGGGTCTGCGGATGATAAAGGAACCTACCCAGCCCTCGGGACAACAAACGCCAAGCACCGGGGCGTTCAGGAAGGCGGGTAATATCATTTCGAAGGTATGGAACATGTTCATTGAAAGATCGTTTGTAACGTTACAACAGTCTCCTGTATCTGTGCTCCCTTACAAACTTGCTCTCAAGCCGTCCAATAGTCGGACCAAGACTGCTGCCGGGCCTGAGTTGGCGGGAACATCCGCCGGCGGTAGGAACCATGATGACAGGTCCGTTCGTAACCAGGATACCACCACTGTTGATGACACTGGGAATTAAAGTGACAATGCTGATGATGATGACATTGATGGAGACGAGGGCGGTGATGAACCTCAACGAGTCAAAGGTAACAGGAAGGTTTTCAAGAACCGAGACCTCCCCGGGTATCCGGACACCCTTGATCTCTGGCGTGACAAGCTACTGCCACGGTGGTATGTTTACCATGCTACCATTGATAATCCTTGGAAGCTCGAGCGTGTGGAGCACCTGAAATGCGGACAAGCACTCTGGGACCATTTCATCTGTATTGAGCACACGTTGAAACATCACAATGATCCAGTGTGGACTCTGGTAAGTTCCGAGTCACTTTTGAGGCCATTGTTGACTCTTTTGCAGCTCAAGCAGCGGACATATGACTGGCGGGGTGACCTTGCTGAACGGGCCATTCTTGCTGTGAAGGCTTTCTTTGGGAAGTATACAAGCTTTCATTCGGACCCAGAGTCAAGAGCAGCTTATGTTGCCTGGGCCGTTCCTGATGCCACTGAGGAGGTTGATGAGAGGGGAAATCTGGTAGTTCGTCTACCTCGTTTCTTCCCATTTATGTGGAAGGACTTTGATGGAACTAATCTTGATGATGTGGTAAGTCGTTCGCTTTCAATGGAACATGTCTCATCATTTCAGTAGAAGATGTCTGGCGTTTTCTTGCATGAAGCCATCTTGGACACGTTTACTCATTACATTGAAACTACTATGGCTGTCTCAGGTACAGTTAAGCAGAAAAAGGTTCCAGGTGGTGCTCTTGCACTTGCAACTGTTGCGGTAAGTCGTCCTTTGTTTCTTGTAAATACTAAGCTTTAAAAATAAATAGGTCGAGAGAGCATTTAGGTACTGGAAGACTGGCAATTATGTACTTCCACCGAAGAAGAAGGACCGGACATTTTGCAAGGGACTTTGGGGTTTTGCATTCAATGAGGTAATGACTTCGGTTGAGCGCCTCACTAATAAGCAGTGGGGCAAGATCCTGGATGGGGCCAATGAATATATTGGAGCTCACAAAGCTGCTCCTAGCATTGCTGCTAGTCATGCAAAGATGGGGATGGTTTCTGGAAGGGCAGCATGTGTTGAGGTCGATTCTGATTCTGATTAGTGATGGTATGAATTGCTTGTAATGAATCAATGGTGTGATTGCTACAGTGATGATATGATGATATGATTCTATTGTTGGAATGATCATCTTGTTTAACAATGGTAATGTGATGATGATGCATCTGACATGCTGTATATCTGGGGAACTGGAAATACTGATGCAACTGCCAAGCTGATATCTTGAGGCCTGTGAGGCAATGACTTGCTGAAATGTTTTAGTTGGTGGATTGCCTGAATGGCTGATTGTCTGACTGCTTGATGCACTAAGGCCCTGACTGAACTGAGAGACCTGCTGCAGCAAAATACTGATTCAACTGATATCCTGGAGGTGTGACAGTGTGAAGCTTTGAAATAAATGAGATGCTTACTCTTTGGTTTCATGAACTAGTCAGGCAGTTATTGAACTAATAGTGCTGAGGCCTTGATTTCCTGAATGGAACGACAGACTGAAACACTAATGCTCTGAAATTCTGAAATGTCTAAATTACTGTTGGCATGATTTTGTGATGCCCTGATAGTATTGTTGTACTGGCTGCTGGTGTCCTGAATGCCTGAGGTAGTGAACTCAGTGATCGTGGTGAGCCACTGATTGCAGTGAAATCACTCAAAGGATGGGGAACTGATTTCCTGAGGTCCTAAAGCACTGAATGGCCTGATTTGATGACACCTTGAACTTCTGAGGCAATGTGTTCCTGAACACACTTATGTCCTAAGGCACTGATTTCCTGACATCCTGAAGGCACTATGACAGTTGCACTATGGATAGCTGAAATACTGATTCACTGACCCGCCTCATATCCTGACACAATGATTTCCTGAAGCCCTGAAGGAACTATGACAATTACACACTGATTAGCTGAGATACTGAGGCACTGATGCAGTTAATTGCTGCTGTCAGACAATCAATTTCTCACTGAGCTGATGGACTGAGTGCTTGAGACTTCTGATGGAACTGCTGTCAGTATTGTCAGTACTTCAGAAAAAATGTAGGTTTGCTGATGTTTTCCCCCGCCCCTCACAGTCTCCTCTCTCACTAACCCGCGTTCCCCTGCTAGATCACCCACGCCCACATCCTTGCGCTCTGATCTCGAGGCCAGATACATG
>JBBPOJ010001352.1:0-14337 GCA_038091395.1 Leccinum rimulosum | reverse complement strand
GGTTTACAGTACGAACTCACTGGCGCGCTCGGAAAGCGGACCAAGTTCCAGCAGAACGCCTTGTCCCAGCTCGTGCTTCTCGCCGAGAGCCGAAAGCGAGACGACGAAGACGCTGCTGCTATTCGGGAGCTGTCCTCCTCCGCCGACGCCGACGCCAATGCTCCCGTTGCCGGACAACCCACGGACGGGCCGCACTCCAAGATCGGCGAAGGAGACGAGGAGACGAGTAAATCGGGCCTTCCGGAGACATTGCCGCTGAACGACGATACCCTGCTCGAGCAAACCGAGTTTACATCGTCGAACCCCTCCACTACGGACCTGCTCCATCACCTCGATCCATCCTCGCAGCCACCCCTACACCCGTTCGACCAATGCATTCTCTTGTCGCTGTGTCTCAACGTACGCAACACTTCGCCTTCGCACGGTCTGACGAATGAACAAATGTCCCCCTACGTCGCCCGGGTCATCTCACATCCCCGAAACTGGTCCGTTCACACTATGGCGCTCCTCCTCCGCTCCCGGCTGGAATCTACACGCACGCGGACCGTCGAGCGTTCGACGCTGCAGCTCCAAGCGCTCGTCGACCAGATGCCCACCGCCGATTCGACACTGCCTGAACGGCTGCTCTACTTCCACGCGATCCCCTTGCCGAGCAAGTGGGAAATGGAGCGCGAGCTCGCACTGCGCTTCCTCTCCATCGGCGTCGTCAAATCTGCGTTGGAGATCTTTGAGCGACTTGAGATGTGGGAGGAGGTCGTGAAGTGCTGGCAGTCGATGGAGCGCCGGGATCAAGCGATCACGATCGTGCGAGATCTTCTGCAAGGAAGGAAGGAAGAAGCAGACAACGTGATCACCAAGGGAAAGGATATGTCCTCGGCGCGGCGGAGCACGCTCGATGGCGCTCGTGAAGCCAAGCTTTGGTGTCTCCTGGGAGATCTCGAGCCCGAGCAGGCCGTCGCACACTACGAGCACGCGTGGCAGCTGTCCCGCGAAACGTCTGGCCGGGCGATGCGTTCGCTGGGCGGATATTATTTCGCTCGTGGGGAGTACAAGAGCACAGTATCGTGCCTGTTGAAGGCAGTGGCGATAAATCCGCTGTTGTCGCGGCCGTGGTTCATCCTCGGATGCGCGTCCATGCGGATGGAGGACTGGGAAGGAGCGCGAGAGGCGTTTAGCCGATGTGTGTCCATCGACGACGAAGATGCGGAGAGCTGGAACAATTTAGCGACAATCTATCTCCGACTGGAAGAAGCACGCAAGGAAGGGGGGAATGACAAGGAAAAGAAGGAAGAGAGGGAGGCAGTGTCCAACGTCAGTTTATTCTTTCTTTTCTTCGTACACGCGATCGAGGCAATTTCAAATTGATCACTTCTTGTCTAATATTCAGGGAACCGACGATGACGACCACTGGGTCGGCCGAGACAAGGCCGCGTCATTCTCGAACAAGCTGCTTGCCTTTAGGGCGCTCAAGCAGGGACTGAAGTACAGATACGAAAACTGGCGGATGTGGTCCAACTACATGGTCGTCGCTGTCGATGTCGGCGAACTGTCGGAGGCATGCCGGGCGCAGGCGCGCATCGTTGAGGAGCGTGCGGCAAAAGTGGGCGCGGAGTGTGTAGACGAGCAGGTATTGGCGCGGTTGGTGGACGCGGCGACCCGAGAGTCGGACGGCGAGGACCCTGATCGGACCGCATCTGCTACCGCCGATGTCAGGGTCGGTGAACGAGACACGATGACGGAGCGGATGCATTCGGGCTCGGGTTCGGGTCCGCAGCAACCGGCGTTTCAATCTCAATCTCATCAGTCTTATCAGCATCAGCAAGATGATAAGCGGCAGGAGCAGATGCAACAACAGGAGACTTGCACGTACGCTGTCACGGACTCCAACTTGGATGGGGTACGTGGGCTCCCAAAGCGCGTTCTGGATCTGTTCGAGCGGACGATCTTACCCCGCGTGTCTTCGCCCCGCATCTTTTACGCGTACGCACGGCTGCTCACGTGGCAGGGCCGGTGGGGAGACGCGCTGAAGGCCAATCTGGATGGATACCGCTGTGGCGTGGCTGGGACGTTTGGCAAGCACGACGGTGGGGACGGGGGAGACGGGGGCGACAGCGCGAACCTGGACACGTGGCGTGAGGCCGTGAGGGAGGTCGAGGATGTGGTAGACGTGCTCCGTAATTTCGGGCCGCGGGTGCAGGGGTACAATTGGCGTTATCAAGCGCGGAGTGTCGTTCGCACGTTCCTCGGACGGGCCAAGGACTTCGAGGACGAATCAGAGTGGTCACGCTTACTAAAGATACAGGAGGAACTGCGGAGCGAAGACTAGGGAGTGATGGAGGTAGCGGAAGTAAGAAAAAAGACGGTGGTGATGTACGTAGGGATTGTAAGTGAATAGAGGAAGGCAGATTATCGGTTTCAAGTAGGGTTCGTAACCAGAGTAAAACATGGAAGCATGGAGGATGAAGCACGAAGCAGAAAACGAACTTGACCGCAACAGCGACAACAAAAGGAAAATGATGACTGATTGGGTAGCGTTTCATAATGACGGTTGAGGTTATGTGTGGGTGGGGTCGACGTGCCATCGGATCTAGTAGGTGTATATACTATAGCGGGCATGACGTGAATTTTTATGGCTAAAGGTTGAGAAGTTGCTGGGTTAAAACGTGTGGACGGCGTGGTCGAGATGGCTTGAGGGGATATGCCGGCGAAAAGAAGCGGAGGAAAACGAAAAAGACAGACGGAGATTATTAAGTTTGCCAGCCCAACGCCATCGCCATGCGATTGAGGGTGAGCGTGGTCAGGATCTCTGTGACGACGCTGAGACCGGCATGTTTGATCGTGAGCCGCGCGTTGAAGAGATCTTCGGGTTGGCTTAGTTCCCAAGTAGCGACGGTTGTTCGTCCGTCTACACACTGGCGAATACCGGAAACGAGAGATTAACGTGAGACGTGGCCAAAAAAATAAACAACCCCCTGCACTCTTATGCGAGAGAGCAAGTGAGACACGCACTTCCATCTTTTGGGGGAAGATCTTCCATTTCAGTTCTTTCCCATGTTGCGTCGTAAAATAGCGTGTTCTATTAATGAAACGTGTGGGTCAGCCGCGACACACTATGATGACAACACTGATCCATGTGCATGATCCCCCTCCCGGTCCGGGCGTCTGAGATGGATGATGACGACGATCATGTGTAAGACACAGGGAGGGGTGGCATCGGTGGAGGGGAGAGCCGATGCGAAGAAAACCTACGTGCTGTTGTCTTTCTTTTGGCGCAATTGATTCGCCATCGAGACTTCCTGTCCGTTGCCGTACACCAGAAAACCTCGCGCCCTGTTCGGGCCGAAATAGAGGTAGGCGTTGTTGGGGCCCATAATTTCTGGATGTTGTTGGCACCACTCCGCCTCTCGGGCGACCTGGACGACAATGTTTGGGTTGTCGAGGACCTGAAGATGAGGGGGTAAGGGCAAGGGAGAGGAGGGAGACGGTGCACCATACCTTTCTCCTGTAAAAACATCCACGGCGCCAGTGAGCGGACAGAACGCGGCGAGGAGGTAAGTACTACGTACACAGTGAAGGCTGGTCTGCTTTCGAGATCTTCAAAACGGTGTGAGAAGGGATCGTTACCGAACTGGAGGAGGATGTACGTGGCTGCCATGAGAATGGAGGAGAGAAGGAAAGGAGTGAGAGACGGTGACCATTGCGGTCATGACGGGAGCTGCCTTTTCACGAACAAGGACACTCTCGATCGGGAAGGCTATCATGACGGCACTGCCACGAAAGAAGCCCACGTGGTAATAGCAAGCGAGCCACGTGGGAGTGTGTCTTGCCCGGTGGATCCACGCGACCATCCCGGAAGGACCTCTCCGTTTTTCCCACGCCAGAAAATACTGAGGAAGTAAATAAACTTCCTGTTTGGGAAACGTCTTGTCCGAAAAGGTCGAGATCTCTTTCACTTGGTTTGACCGCAGCAAGAGGCGATTCAACTAATCACCGAGGACGGGAATCATTTGACTTCAGGGTTGGAGACAAACGCTAATGAAACGCACGACGTGACCTCCTTCGCCCACACTGCAGTCCTTCCACCAGCGCGAGTTTCATTTAGATATTACACACACCATGAAACCCAATCAGGAGTTATTTTTGGCACATGCAAACGACTTGAACGACGCGTAATCGCCTCATCCACGCTCTGGACTCAAGGGTCCTCATCTATTCGCCACCATATCTCTGGGACGAGCACCAGGTACAGAACCCATACTCGTCAGTCGTACACTAGGCAACAAGGGTTAGTCGGCAATTTCGTAAAGTTCAGCGTACATCATACCGTGAACGACGCCTAGCGCACATATATACATTGGTAAGCGATTCGCTACCCCGGGATGACGAATGGGACTTACCATAAAACAGGGTCCAGACGAGAATGAAGGTAAAAATGTTGTCCTGGCCAGGATGGGCCAACTCTCCAAGACCGCCGGGCAGGTATTTTGCGGGCTTTCCTTTGCAGTTTATGACATACATCACAAACGACGTGGACAGCACAGACGCGGCGAACAGTGCGAAGCCGTACCAGCTCTCAAGTCCAAGAATACCGGCTACGGCGCCAGCAAAGCATGCGGAAAGGAACTTGACGGACGTGAGGGATTGGTTGTGCAACACATTGGGCGCAAATACGAGCTGAGCCGCAGAATCGGCGATCGACGCCATGGTAATAATGGAAGAAACGCTGGGCCCAGGCAGCGTCGCTCATTGTGCGCCGTTACTGAGCTATCGTTCCCACGGTCCAAAATTACCCCTATGTCAAAGCTGCGTCGCCAAGGACGTTGATTCATTCGACACATTCCTTAGAGCAAAGTTTTTTAGGCGACCTCAGGTTGGCGAACAATCCAAATTGATTGTACATGCGTAATATATCCACTTCCACGGAAGACGGCGACTCTCATGCCAATAACAAGGCAATGCGATTTCCGCCGTGAGTTGAGGCGAAAAGAAAGTACCCATAGTGTGTACCCAGGGCTCATATGAGTTGCAGGGACGACTAACTTAGGTTTGGGGGCTAATATGGCGGAGACCACGGGAACTGTGGGAGTACCGCTTACTTTTGAGGACAAATCTCGGGTACCCGATGGAATGGAGCGTTTAGACAAAGATAATAATTTTATCAGGTGCTCAATCCGATCAGTGCGGGCAGGACTATAACTTTCGTATTCCCACCGGGCGGAAAACATGTGGATGCAGGAGCTCGACGCAGCATTCGCAGAATGACGAGCACCGCAGTACTAGTGGGGAACTGGTAGGATGGTTGGCGCCGGGCTCCGAGTCATTACCCAAAATGGGTCAATCAGCGCTTTTCGGGCGGGTCGATCAAGAAGAGCCAGCTGTGTGCTCGTTCCCATCGCCATCCTTATCACCATCACCGACGACTCCCAACGCTGCCGCCCCCCATACACAATGTCCAGGATAGCAGATGGCGCCCCAGCGATCAAAGTCGGTGTCATCGGCGCCACAGGGACAGTTGGCCAGCGCTTTATCGCCCTCCTCGCCAAGCATCCATGGTTCACCATCCATGCCCTCGGCGCCTCATCTCGATCGGCTGGCAAGCCCTACTCGAAAGCTGCAAACTGGAAGCAGACGAGCCCCATACCTGCCTCCGTGAGAGACATGATCGTATGCGAGTGCCAGCCAGAGCACTTCAAGGATTGCGCCGTCATCTTTTCCGGCCTTGATGCCGACGCCGCTGGTGACTTAGGCAAGCACCCTTTCCCCCTCTCTCGTTTCATCGTCCTCCCACGCTTCCTCGCTCACGTCATGTCCTCCCCTCCCGACAGAGAGCGCCTTTAGATCCGCCGATCTCGCCGTCTTTTCCAACGCCAAAAACTACCGACGCGACCCCCACGTTCCCCTCGTCGTCCCCCTCGTTAACGCCTCCCACCTATCCATGATCTCACAACAACAGGCTCGCCACGACCCCCCGCTCAAAAAAGGCTTCATCCTCACCAACGCCAACTGCGCCACGACGGGCCTCGTCATTCCCCTCCGCGCGATCGAAAAAGCGTTCGGGCCGATCGAGTCATGCATCGTCACCACCATGCAGGCCATCTCAGGCGCAGGGTACCCAGGCGTACCCAGCCTCGACATCGTAGACAACGTCGTACCTTACATCGGAGGCGAGGAGGAGAAGATGGAGTGGGAGACACTCAAGATCCTCGGGAACATCGTGGACGCGGACGACGGCTCGATGGCGTTCGATATGCGTGCACGCCAGCCACTCCGCGTGTCCGCGTCATGCAACCGCGTGCCCGTACTCGATGGACACCTCATGACCGTCTCCGTACGCTTCGCACGCCGGCCGCCCCCCAGCCCACAGCAGGTCCGCGAGGCGCTCGTCTCGTATACCCCTGATGCACCCGCCAGTCCTTCCGCGCCCGTGCACGCCATATTCGTGCACGAGGAATCAGACCGCCCACAGCCGCGCCTCGACCGGTATTACCAAGACGGTGCAGGCGTCTCCGTCGGCCGAGTACGGCAGTGTCCCGTGCTGGACGTCAAGTTCGTCGTGCTCGCTAACAACGTCTCCATCGGCGCTGCAACGAGTAGCATCATCAACGCCGAGATCGCAGTTATCAGGGGGATCGTCAATGTATGACAAATAAAAGATTCTTGTGCGATTAAATGCATGTAGGCCATGCGAGCTACAGTATCTACTACAGTCGGGGGACAGGATTTAGGTCAACCGTATGGTAAGACTTGGGATCAGAGCTGGTGTCGATCAGAAGGTGATGGTATGGTACTGTATAATACTGAAAAGAGGCTATCGCAAATATCGGGGAAGGCAAAAGAAATACGATACCATGATCACTCGGTTCGCGAGGACCGGTCGCGCATCCGCACGAACGTCTCAATCAGGCTCATCATGTTACCGATGCCCTTCTCTTCTGGGAGCCAGTCTCCATTGTTGACGCACAGAACTTTCATCCGCTCGTGGTAAAGCAGGTCTGGAAGCAATTTCGGCGTGATAAGGAAGTATTGGCAGCTGTCGGGCTTGCAGGTCACCTCCACCATCGAGTTATGAACCGCGCGTTCGGCACGCTGGTCCATTCCCTAAGAGGAAGATTGATCGGGCGTCAATACTCGGCGGAGGAATGGTCTTACCTGGTTGATCTCATCTACCAATGAAAACGGCGTGTGTGCTTCTTCGGTCAGACTCATCAAGTAAAGGATGGTCGTCAGAGAACGCTCCTAAGAGGTCCTTGTCAATTCGTGATCCCTTAAATCGGGACTGAACGAAGCTTACTCCTCCAGACTGCCTCTGGCCAGTCAGAAGCTGCAGCTTCTCCCTGTCACGGAATTTGACGAGGATCTCGATGGCCCATTTATCGTAATCTTCGTGGGGACTGATTCTTATCTCGCCAGCGCAACCAATCCCTGTTCAAATCATGTGAGGTGTGAAACTGTGACTCACTAAGCGTTAATCTCGCTTACGGTCAAAGGCAGATGAGAACTTTTTCCCGATGCTTTCCACGAGTCTTTCAAGCGCAGGTTGCCAGTTGTCCTATTATTCGGTCAGTTGATGCGCCCCTTTAGTCAATCGTACGAAATCCTGACGTACTCTGGCGGATTTAATTACTCGCTCCAACCGGCGACTGCCTTCCTCTCTGTCCTCTAATGTGTCGGTTAACTTGGCAATCTAAATGCGGTTCAGCACGTTTCCATCGCGAAAATAAAAAAGGAATACCTCAGCCTTTCGTTTTTCGTACTGTTCAATTACGCCCGGATTCGTCTGCATGATCATCTCTAGGTTGGCTTGCTGCACCTCGAGATCCGCCCGCAGCTGATCTACTGTTCGGTCATGAACGGAACCATCCTGCAAGTACAGGTGCTCAGTCAGCCTCCATCTTACGACATCCCTATTAGCACCATTCAGGGTCTACTTACCTGTTCCATTTTTTGGAACTGGTCTTGAAATTCTTTGTCCATGCACCGCACAAGCGCAACGCTTGTGTCTCGCTTTTCCTTGGCTTCAGCTTTCAGGGCGACGAAGATTTTGTGGGCTAAACAGATCTACTATGAGCGTGGGTGAGCGGAAATAACAACGGTGATTCACCGTCCTCGAATTCGGCGAGCGCTCGCTGATATCCTGCGTCCTTTTTCTCGCACAACGCATCGAGCGCGTTCTTGTTAGCACCAACTTGCAGAAACTCGAGCCCACTACGAGTGGCAGCCACTTGGTCCCTAACGGCCGCTTCGATAAGTCGCTAGATGGTCAGGGTGTATAAGCGTTCAAAATCGACTTGGCACAGGCAGCAATACGGACCATGTATTCTATGGAGATCTTGACACGTTTCTTTGACAACTCAAGCAGCGTCCTCTTGAGACGAGCCCGCTCCTTATCGGCTGATGGCGCACTCTCCAGATCCTTGAGCTTGTTCTTGTTGGACTCTACAGATGGTTGTAACCTTCCGTATGAGATATCGCAGAATATTCGACGCACCAAGCCTCGCACTCAATGTGGCCGCTTTCTTCTGCCCATCAAGCACTGTTTTCTTTCGCTGATCGAGGTCGTCCTGCGGCAGAATTTGGTCAAGTAACATAGACGGAGAAAGGAGAAAACCAACAAATTTCTTCTTATATTGAGTATCCTCCGCTCTGATATTTCGTTCCTCTTCCGTGAGGGAGTTGGCATCCACGTTGATACTCTCAAGGGCTTGTCTCGCTTCTTGAATAGTCTGGTCCAGTTGTCTTTTGATTTCAGGATCAACTACAATTCCGTAAGTTCTCGTTGCACGACAAACAAGGTTGAAGCAACCCACCGGTACTGCTGACGAGGTTGCGAGCTGGCCGAACTTCACGTGTCGAGTTCTGTGCGGCACGTTTTCCATACCGTGAACGCTGGACCATGTTGATCACTTTTCCGGCAATGAACGTGGCTCCACCACCTTCTCCATTGGGACCGAAGCGTGTGACAGCGTTCATCGCTCTGCCCACGTCGACCTTTGAGCCGTCAAGGGCAATAGCCTTTACGAAATACGTGAGCTGAATGCAAAAAAAGAGTGGCAGGGCAACACACCGTACGATGCATATTCGCTTCTCGCGTCAGGAACCATAGCAGACCATCAGGACAGCTAATTTTATCAATAGCGTACGCGTCAAACCCCAGGTCCCTGAGCTGGTCGAAAAGTTAGGTGGGACACTGATGGCAGAACCTTCACTAACTTCATCGTCGTTCATTGGTGGGCCGTGATAATCAACTTTGGGACGGAACCAGGTGTTGATTTTCGTGGCATCCTTCCTCAAGCCTGCCTCGTTCGAGTCGTTCAAGCAGCGATTGAGCAATTCATAGTCTTCTTCACATTGTGCGACAATAGTCTTAAAACGAGGAATTGTTGAAAATGACCAAGAATCAATGCATCATAATTACACACCTTGAGTTGGTTCACGTTGAAACAAGCTTCCACAGCATTCGTGAACCTCTTGTCGGGTACGCTGCAACAGATCATGGGTGGCTCAAACACTTCCATCTTGAACCTATTCTGATTATTACGAAGCCATGTAACAGCGTCGGCATGGTCCCGATCCCATGCACGAAGGTTCTCAAGTTTCCGATACCGTTCATTGTCCAATTTCTGCAACCTAACACCAAACGAATGAGACTGCAAGTCACCAATGAGTAGATTTCTTACTGGCTCATTGCCTCGTCGATCTTGGCTTTCTGGGCGGCCGAGGCGTCAATATTGGTTTTCTGGCGCTCCTGAAGCTCTTCCATGCGGGTCTTCGTGCGACCGTTCTCCACACTCAACTGGCGCTAATTTCCGGTCAGTATAAGCATTGTCGCCAATAAAGCTACCAAACATTACAACTTACCATCTGATTATTTATTGCTTGCAAATCTTCCAGCTCAGGGGGATTGTCGATGTCGTGCTGTATTTTGCTGATCTGGTTCTCGAGATCCTTGATTTTCTTCCCGCGGTCTTTCTCAGCACGCTTCAATCCATCAAGCTTGTTGGTGGCTTCCTCGGCGTCGTTCTCCTGCAAGGAGTTAAGTTTTCATCACTCAAACAGATGTGCAAGCAGTACGAACAAGCTTATCGCTTTCCTGCCACCTTGCTTTCATTTGCTGGAACTTTGCTTTGGACGCATTCTTCTTTTTCTCCCTAGCTTTCTCAGCTTCCTTGTAGTGGGCAACCATTTGCCTACAGAAGCGTTACAAGCGAATCACAATAAAAAGAATGGTGACATACTCTCGTTTCGCGTGCATAGGAGCATTTCTGTCTCTGAGTTCAGCAACACGAGCATGTAGCCCACGCTGGCGCTCCTTGGCTTCCGCGTAGCGTTCCTTCGCCTCATGGTACTCGATGACAGGAATCAGAACATTCAACTTGGAAATCTGCGCAGTGTCAATACGTAGAAGGTCTACAAGGAAATCGAACATGCCTCATTCTCGATTCGCAAGCGCTCTTGGTATCGTGCCACATCTCGCTCGAGTTGAGAATTTCGCTCCTCCATCACTCTGAGCGATTCTCGTTCCTCCGTTATTCGCTGTAATGAATTTGTTGGCGAAGTCGAGGAAACGTAGGACGAGTGTACACCACCTCTTGTACCGCCTTGAGCTCTTTGCCAGAAGTAATGAGGGTATCATGCCATTTCATCAGATGGGTATCGCCCGCAGCTCGCTGAGTTTCCCTAAGCAACTGCTGGGGAGTCATCTGTGCAAACTCGGAGACTCGGTCTTGAGGGAGAAAAGAGCTAGAGGGCGCATATATGCAGTCAGTATATAAAATATCCTTAGTTCACGACGTTTCATTACCAAAGGTTGCCGACTTGGACGTTCAGCTTGGCCATACGGTTGGATACTTCTTTACCGGTAGTCGACTGGCCATTAAGAGTAAATGTGGATGCTCTAGTCTTCGCGCTGAGGTTGCGCCGAATGACGAGGTTGGGTTCGCCTTTGGCTCCCTTCAGCTCGATTTCGATATGACCACTGTCCTTGTCGTTCTTGACAAAAGAACTGATCTCGCTGGAACGGCCCAAGATCTAAAAGCAGACGTCAAGAGCCGTTCACCAGGACACACGATAGACTGACACTAGGGGACGAATTCAGGCCCAGACAAATTGCGCAAGCAATACTGCTCTTCCCAGTCCCATTGGGGCCGAGAATCATGTTTAGATAGGGACCTGGGCGAAACTCTACCCAGTCGTAGGTGACAAAATTCTCCAGCTGGATACGGACGATAGACCCGGGAATGAAGCTAAGAGAATTCCGTCAGAGTAATTCATGTCCGTGCCTGTAAAATAGCCTACCCGTCAGTGTCTCTGGGAAGTGTTTTGATGCGCGGTTGTTCTATCTGGTTCGGGCTCGAAGGAGCGGAAGCGCCAACGGAGTTGATCCTGGCGCGCTTGCGCCCCTTGGGAGTTCCGTCTTGCTCTTCGACCTCATTTCCTTCTAGGTCATCACGTTCCTGGTCTGCCCCATTTTCCTCCTGGCCATCAACTTGGGAGGGTTCTGGTTCCTCGTCGGACTCGACGCGTCGCGTTTTCCCCTTTTTGGCCTTCTCCTGTTTGACCTTGACTCTTTTTTCCTTCGCGTTTACACCGACGTTGTTGTCGAGAGAGTCACCGTCGCCTACTGTCGACGCGCGTGTGCGGCGTGACATTGTTGTTGCACTGTCCAAGTCGCGAGACAAAGTAACGAGGAAGCGCGGGTTGACGCGTGCTAACGATACTAGTTTAGGGCAAGTCATTTCGAGTCACGCGTCTCTTTGTCTGCTTTACGTTTGTAACTCCAATCACGACATGAGCATTCGGAGGAAGAGTACTACACACGATCTTGCGAATCTTCGTTTGCACCCAGATGGCTCTCGCGTCCAGCAATCCTCTGCAAACAGGAAGCGTCGGATCGCGAAATCCACCGTTGTAGACCTCAGAGGGAATTGGATTGCCAAAGACGCCGGGGGAAAGAGTTCAGTCAAGAAACGGAAGAAAAACCGCACTGACAATGGTGAAGGCGAGCTTATCGACCTTTCCAATGACGAGGAGAACGGAAAAGATGCCAGTCACCATACCAAGGGTAAGCAACGAGCTTGCGATAGCGATATCCCCGAAGAGGATATGCCTCAAGAACTGCAGCTGGAACAATTGAATGCAAGAACTAGACAGCGTCTTGCCTTCCCGCGCGATCTTAGCTTTCTCGATCCCGCTCCAGCCTTACTCTTGTCTCGAGAGGAAGGTACAAATGTGAGGGACCAAGTTGTCTCTTTCCCGGACCCAGCCTCTGTAAGCTGCCCACCCTTGGCCTGACAGTTTTTCCCTAATGCCCTCAAGGACCTATTGAAATCCATCCACCATTTTGCCAGCTGCTACTATAGCGAAAGGGGACAACTATTCGATAGCAGCAGAGATTTTCGCGGGAAGAGAAAGGAAAGGCACAAGGAATCGCAAGAAAACATCCATACCTTCACTTCCAAGGCCCACAAACACCACGATACCGAATCTGATGTAGAACACTCGGAAACGGTGGACGAGACCTCTGAAGAAGATGAAGACGAGACCGATACCATGGATGCCGAAGACAGCGGGAGTGATGCGCTCCGACCCAAAGGTGACGCTTACAGAAAGGATATGTACAAAGCTTGCGACGGTTCTTCCCTCATGGCGATAGGTTCGTCGACAACCTTCGATTCAGCGGCTGATTCAACATATTGCAGGTATTGTACTGCAAGAATATGTGGCACATTCACTGTCATCACCATTGAGACCTCGTATTTCGCACGAACCTTGAACCTCGAAAAGGAGAAGAACCGGGTAGGATGACCGTATTGATCGATCTTTTGTTGAATTGATCGTCGTATTAGGATAACGGAATGCAGATATATTATGTGATGCTTGAGAGATGTAAAACGAAAGAATGGCCGCTACTTGGATGACGATGACGGTGACGAGGCTAATTTTTTGTTTTTGGCATCAAGCTTCATGATATAATCGTCTGTCAGAGTGCCGTCCTCCCATCGCTTCATGATATTATGCCCATAAATACCGGGGTTTGGACCACCGAATACCTTGAGTCTTGCCATGCGACGGTCGCGTAGCTTGTTCTTGGGCAACATGCCAGAGACAGCGTGATATATGATCTGGAAGACTCCAGATCCGAATTATAAACCGCAGGCAGAAAGGGAGCGTACCTCGTTCGGCTTCTTCTCCATCATGGTCTGATACGGGGTTTCTTTGAGACCGCCTGGAAACATGGAATGTTTTCGGTACACAAGTTGCTCGTCTTTCCTCCCCGACACCTTGATATTCCGCGCGTTGGTAACGATGACATAGTCACCACAATCCACTAGAAAATGATCAAATCAAATCCAAAGGGCTAGCGACCAAAGCACCTACAACCCTTGTCGTATATTGGCTTGTGCTTGCCCATGAGCACAAGCGCTATCTTCTCCGCAAGTTTTCCGAGAACCCTGTCCGACGCGTTGACGTGGTGCCATACCCGAGCATATGCAAGTGCAGTCTGTAATTTTCCAAAGAGTGAGTCCCATTCTCAGCAGACTTGGAAAAAGGTGCTGTACATTACCGACGGTTTGCGACATCCTCACTGGCAAATTCCTCGTCCAATGTCCGAGTGCGAATGGAAGAGAATGGACACGTGATCTATGAAGATGCGCCTTTGATTAGGTAATCAACAAAGAACCTATAGCTACTGCGACTATTAAAAAGTCTATTAACTCACCCCAGCAAGCTGAATCACATCTAACTGGATTCTAAATTATGCACCTTCCACCGTTCGTATTTTACTGAGGGCGATCATTTCTATATGCTCGAATTAATCCATCCCAACTGTCCGACCAAACAAATTTCAAAAATTCTAATGCATCACATCAAATACAGATACAAAATGTTGTACATATATTCGTTGTCCTTCGACACGAACAAGGATTATTCATGTTAGTAGACCTAGGCCTTTCTCGAAGCCTTAATCAACGCAGCTCCCTAAATGCAACAGTCAGCACCATAGCATATATAGTCGAGACACATGGCTCGCCTTTTCTCCGATGGCATAGGCAGTGTCGAGGAAATGCGCAGCGAGATGCACTGGCGCAATCGACGTATCCACTACGCGTACGTTTTGTGTTCCGCTGTTCGCATTCGTGATCGTCAACACTGAAAAGACACCATTTGCAGTTATGCAACTTACTAGACACGCAGCTCGTTGTCAACGACGCCGCCGAGCGACTTTGGCGCCATTGTTGCAGTGCCTGAGCTTTCCGTTAGAGACACCAAGGGGAACGAAACCGAAAAAAAGACAACGTACCAATGGGGTGCTGCATAGAGGAAACGTGGCTGCTC
>JBBPOJ010001351.1:0-14342 GCA_038091395.1 Leccinum rimulosum | reverse complement strand
AACAAATGATGGCCACCAAGGCGGGAGCTATCTGGGCAGGCTATCTTGCTCCTTGGGACAAGATAGCTTACGCTATCACGACCGGACAAAAGTACTTGATAGAGAACACCACCCTCGGTATACCCGCCATCATACAGTCCGAGGGTCAGATTTTCCCATCCCATCTTACGGAAAAGTGGTGTTTCATATTCTGACTGTCATGCAGGTCTTCATGGATTCACGGACAATGGGACAATATGGCCATCTCCGATCGGCCTCGCCGCATCTTTCAACGCTCCGCTGTTGCAGCAGGCTGCCAGCGCGATCGCGACGGAGGCAGAGGGGTTGGGATACTCCCAGCTGTTTGCGCCCGTTCTCGACTTGTCCCGTGAGCTCCGCTGGGGTAGAGTGGAAGAGAACTATGGCGAAGATCCGTTCCTGTGAGTCTCTCCACCCTCCTTTGTCGATTGTATAGTTTCCTCACCGTGATGTTTGTTGTGTTTCAGAACGAGCGTGATGGGTCGTGCGTACGTGACTGGCGTCCAGTCTGGCCGCCGTCGCAACGTCAGCGAGAAGTCGATTGCTCGGATAGCTGCAACGTGCAAGCACTTTACGGCTTTCGGTAGTCCACAGGGAGGCTTGTACGTCAAGTTTTGATTCCACGGGATACACTGGGTTAAAACCGAGAATGTTAGGAACCTTGCACCCGTGGGTGGAGGGGTGCGTGAGCTTCGAACCTTCTATCTCAAACCGTTTCACTACGCGTGTATGGACGCGCTCTCGATAATGACGGCCTACTCGAGTTACGACGGGGTTCCCATGGTCGCTAACAAACGTAGGTTGCATCCCGATTTTCATCTTTTTGGACGAGTGGCTGAATATTGTCGTAGATCTGCTTACCGACGTTGTAAGCCCTGAAATGTTCTATTCGCGGTGATGTCATGGTTGATCATAGAGCGAAGCTTCGGAAGGAGTGGGGTTACAAGTACTTTGTCACCACTGATGCAGGCTCTGTGGACCTCTTGATCAGTATGCACCAGCTTTGCCCCACCAGGGAATGTGCTGCTAAGCTCGCGCTCGAGAACGGGCTCAGCGGTGAGATGGGCGGTGGGACCTACACATACCTCACGCTTCCAGGTTTGTGCCAATCTCGTTTCGCTTTCCTTACCACCTAATGCAGCTGCTAGATCAAATTGAAAACGGAGCGGTGCACGTCAAGTATCTCGATGAAACTGTCAAGACGGTCCTCAGGACCAAGTTCGCTCTTGGACTCTTTGAAAGTATGTCTAGCCACAACGTCATGTCATAGTTACGCTCATCCAGGTCGTTCAGACCCTTATCCTTACCCTGATTATGCCTCCACGCTGCGAACACAAACCACAAGAAAACTTCTGCATCAAATGGAACGAGAGGCCATCGTTCTGCTTGAGAACAGGAATGACGTCCTTCCGCTCAGCACCAATATCGGTTCCATCGCTCTCATCGGGCCACACTCTGACAGGGTCTCGGTGGGCATTCTCTTCACTTTCCTCCGTTCGTACAACCCTTTTTCAACCTCAACCAAATGCTACTAGTTTGGCGACTACGTGTTCTTCAATGCAACGAACAACGGAATAACGCCCTTGCAAGGCTTCAAACTGCTGCTTTCCAACACGTCGGTCATAATCGATCATGCAGAGGGCTGCAAACTCTGGTCGAACGACCAGTTGGGGTTCGCCGAGGCAGTTGTGGCAGCGGAAGCCTCGGACATTGCAATCGTCATGGTTGGAACGTGGTCACTGGACCAGACGATGTTGTGGATGCCAGGAACCAATGCAACGACTGGCGAGCACGTCGATCTGTCGGATCTGAGTCTCGTGGGGGCGCAATTTGAGTTGGTACGAGCTATCCAAGGTACCGGGACACCGACGATCGTGGTGTTCGTGAGCGGCAAGCCGGTGACGAATCCATGGATTCAAGAGAGTCAGTGGGATCCGTCTTTTTATCTGTTGGCCTGGTATATTTGCTTATCGCGTGTCAGACGTGGACGCGGTGATCCAGCAGTTTTACCCGGGAGAGCTGGGTGGCCTCGCAATCGCCGAGGTCATTTTTGGAGCCACCAACCCGTCAGGTATGTATTTTACATGGAAGACATAAAGATGTTCTTCAGCGAGTGTGTCTATTACGTGATCTAACTGTTCCATTCCATTCGGAAGGCAAACTTCCTGTCTCATTCCCGAGAAACGTCAACACAGCGCCCGCGTTTTACAACTACATCAAGGGCGGGCGTCCGCTCGACCCTGGCGTTATATACGCAAATGGTTCGCTTCTTTTCGGACACCAGGCAAGTTGCGCTCGATATGTTTTGACAGCTTCTCGCGTTTTGTTTCTTTGTTTGACACGAGCTTTTGGTAGTACGTCCTCGATACGCCTGTCCCTACGTGGGGCTTTGGTCATGGGCTAAGCTACACGACGTTCAACTAGTGCGTCATCTCACTCTGATCGAGTCCAATTCATTTTTTTTTTGTTTATCGTGGACATCCCTCAGTACCAACCTGGAGTTGTCTAGTTCAACGATCGGGACAGACGACGATTTTGATGTGATCGTGACCGTCCACAATAACGGCTCGATGGACGGAAAGGAGGTCGTCCAGGTCAGTTTGGGACCGAGACATCGATCGTGTCCCGAGTTCTGATACATATACCTAGGTCTACATGACGGACCTCGTCAGCTCTGTCGTCACGCCGAACAAGCAGCTGATCGGCTTTAACAAGGTGGATGTTCTGTGAGTCGTCGCCGTGGATCTCATCGTATGACCCCTCCCTTTTTTTGTTGACTCCGCGGGTTGCAGTGCCGGACAGTCAAAGATAGTGTGCATCACAGTGAAGTCGAGTCAGCTTGCCATATGGTCGCTCAGGCAAGTAACTCTCCACTTACCATTACTGCTTCGTGAACGTTCCCTTTCCTTCTAGCGACGAATGGGTTGTCGAGCCGGGCGATTTCGAGATATTTGTCGGTACAAGCGAGGAGGTGTACCTGAACATGACTCTGACAGTGCGATCGTGATGAAAGAGTCGAGACGAGTTGCGGGCGAACTGGCCACTGGATAGCCAAGTGTGCACTGTATGCTCTGGACGATAGTAAAAGATAAACTATCCAATGCAGACGTTCCTTTGTTGTTGCTGTTCTTGTTACGAATTTCGAAGCCATGCTATTGTACACTGCTGCTAAGCGGTAGCTGACCCGAGCCTCTCAAATCAGCATAGATCTTGAGGGGAAACGCTCGCGAAAGTGGGGGGTAACACTGTGACCGTATGAGTACCTGGGATTCTGATAGTGAATGATAGATAGTTGGCATGTCGTCGCGGGCAAAAAGAATCATTGCCAATACTCCTAGTATATATACCATGCATAGTACACGTACGACTAATGATAGCCTTCAACTCACGCACGTCCATGAGGGTCGAGCGACGGACGACCAAACGAAGGCTACATGGCGCACACACGTCAACGAAACAATGACAAAGACAATACTCGAAATAAATGCTTACCGTTGGCGCAGGCTTGTTGTCCAAAATCGCATCGATCTTGGCCAGAATCTCGGGCGTCAACTTCGGGATAACGTCCAGTGCCTTGAGGTTGTCGACAACCTGCTCGGGCTTGGTAGCGCCCAATATCACCGTGCTCGTGTTCGGGTTCTTGGCCACCCATGCCAAGGCGAGGTGGGTCACGGAGCAACCGAGTTCTGCGTGTATATGTGCGGTAAGATTTGGTTCTGCTAGCGTCTACACCCCGGCGGTTTCCCGCACGAGGTGAACAGTGAATAGAATGACGAGCCTGTCTCTGCAAGCTTTGTGAGCTCTTGGACCTTTTGGATCTTGGCGTGACCCTCCTCCTCCTCGGTGAGACTCCGGAGCGTATCCTTGAAAAAGTCCGAGTGCGTAGCGAAGCGAGAATTTTCCGGGATGCCATTGTTATACTATATAATATAAGGAGGCGTACAACGAGAAGGCGTGTCGGCCTGGGGTTAAACCACCGATCAGAACTGCAAAATGCCATTGACATACCTTGCCGGTGAGCAGACCGCTGGCCAACGCCGACCACACGGTAGTGCCGATAGCGTATTTTTTGTACACGGGAGCGTACTCTCGCTCGGGACGCTCGCGGTGGAACATGCTATGGCAGTTCTCAGCGTCTGATCCCTCCCCTCGCATACACCAAGGACGTACTGGTGCTGGCATTGCTCTGCGATCGGAGCAATGAGGTTGAGCTTGTCAGCGACGTCTACAATACAAAATCGATCATTAGAAAGTGGTTCGTCATTACGCGACATGGATTGCACGCACGGTATGCTTCCTCGAGGTCGCCCAGTAGAAGGCCTGAAGTAGCAGAGAAGACGAGAGCAGTTGAGTTTCTCGCGCATGACATACATGATATAACATAAATGCTCACCCAACCCTTTTCGATCACATAGTTGAACGCGCGAACAATCTCCTCAAGAAGTGGATGAGCGACCTGAAACGACAACGCCTTATATATAACTCACTCGAGTAGTCCGGACGGTGGGCGAAGATGACATCCACGTAGTCGAGGCCCAAACGCTCGAGAGACGCTTGGGTGCCTTCGATGATGCTAACATAAGAACGGAGTGAGCTTGCCGCCTGTGGACATCAAACAAGTTTGAAACTCGCTGTTTTCTGGACAGACCAGTGTCATTGGGGCCAGAGCGGGTACCGAAGAACAGCTTAGTCGTGATGACCATGTCGGTCCTACGGTAGCCGAGTTCCTTGATCACACGACCCCTGTGCGTGCGGTTGTGGGTGAGCGACACTTGCGCAACATAAAGCAGAAGGTTTTACGAACATTTCGAGTTCTGAACGACCCTTGGCGTAGCCTTCGGCCGTATCAAACATGTTGATGCCATTTTCGTACGCGACTTTGATGATTTCCTGGTAGCCACAACACAGACACGAGAACCCAGAGAGTCAGCGGCTGGCCATGGGAATAATATAGATTCGATTGATAACGACCCGTCAAGTCATCGAGCGCTCCCCTGACCATGCCCACGTCCTGCTCATCACCACCGGCAGTGTCGCATCCATAAAGGCCCCTCTCATCGTCCGAGAGCTCCTCGACGTTGGTGCCGCCTTTCTCAGAAAAACACGCTTACGGACGTTTGATTCTAGTACAGCAACGTCAAAGTTCACGTTGTTGCGACGAAACAGTCCCTCGCCTTCTTCAGCCCTGCAGACATCTAATCCGCCGATGTCACCGTCTGGACGGACGACGATGAGTGGTCGGTACGTCCCCCCCTTCACCTTTTGATCTCGAATCATAGAGTGCTATAACCCACGCAGGGAACCTACTCCATCAGTGATCTGATCCTCCACATCGAACTGCAGCGCTGGGCAGACATCGTCCTCGTCGCACCTTGCTCCGCCAACACCCTTGCCAAGATCGCAGGCGGCCTCTGTGATGAGTCTGTGTCATGGTTCTCTTGTTCCTCTTGACGCCCAGCCACGGCCCGGCCTCAAAGACCTCCGTGCTCCGCGCCCTAGCGTACGCCAACCTACATCTTCCCCGCAATGAACACCCTCATGTACGAACACCCGCTAATCGCCCAACACCTCCGGGGAGGGGACCTACTAATGGATGTGAGAGGGGTCAAGTTGTTCGAACAGCCTCCGGTCAAGAAGGGTTCGCCTGAAATCTGAAGTCACGCTGTTGTGGTGACAGTACAAGGGTGCGATTCAACTCTTGTGAGCGAATGATAATCGATCGACATTGGCATCAGGATTTTGGTTGTAAGTGGATCTTGTCGACGACAATCTGAACGATGTCTTTCCATTCCGTCGTTGCGCCTAGACCTATGCAAGGGTGTGTGATCGAGGTGCGTATGCAAACCACGAACGACGACCTACCGACGTCCCCACACGCGAGTCCTTTGCCGATCGGACCTACGACGTGATACTTGATGACCTCTAGGACAACGACTTCACCCTTCCCAACCCGAGCATCCACTACGCTCCTCTCGTCTGCGAGAACGTTGAATCTATCGAGCAGTTTCTCGCTCGCCTGCAGGATGAATGGTTACAGAAGAATCCCAGTGATGCGGAGAGTTTCGAGAGCTGTAAGATAACACGAAAAGACCATCTCGGGTGGATCCAGGGTTCAAGAGTCGTCAGGAGAGAGTTAGCCTGTCCCATCGCTGCTGAGTTTCCACATGAGATAAGATCTAGAAAATGACTCACCTGTCTCAGAACCAGCACGATCGAATGAAGCGCTTCCGCTAATTCATAGTTCCTCATAAGGCGCGACGCCCGGGGTCCGAGATCGTCCAGCAACCTCAACGACTCTTCGTCGTTGACAGTTTGCGAGTTTTAGAGGTCCAACCAATTCGTCGGTGTTCCTGAAAAGTCCATGTTGGGGAACTGTCTCGAAGAAAGATCGCGGAACGCCAGAGCCATCGTCACCGTGGCAGCACGACTCCTGATGATTTTCGACGTCACTCGAAGGAAGCAGTTACCAAGTGCATTACGTATCTCGTCTGCATGCTTTCGCAACTGGTCCTCAGACCAATCTACCAATGTATGTCTTCAATTCTCGACCCAATAACAAGCCGGCATACATACCTACATCATCGCAGGACCGCCCTCCGACTCGTGCTAGATAAAACCGGACAGCATCCACACCGAAGTCATCCATTGCAGCAATGGGATCAGCCACGTTCCCGAGCGATTTCGACATCTTCTTTTGCCCCGCCGTCCAATGGGCATGCGTGAGCAGCGTTTTGGGCATCGGTAGCTTCATTGCGTGCAACATTGCAGGGAGGTATACCGCATGGAACCTGGGTACGCACACGGTGAGATCGGCCGAGGCACCGGCGCTCCACACGCACGTACGTACTTACCGAACAATATCCTTTCAGACCACCTGCACGTCTGGGGGCCACGCCGTCCTCTGGGCAGATGGATATCCCACCCCGCTCAGGTACACGAGTAGCGCGTCGAACCAGACGTACACCATCTGACTCGTGTCGCCCGGAACGGGAATCCCCCACCCAATTCGCTCCCTCGGTCTCGACACCGACAAGTCTTCGAGCGGGCCCGTCGTGAGCTCCTGGATCACCAACTTTTGGTAGACGTTTGGGTGCACGCCGCGCGGTGTCTGATCGTCTTCGACGTCTGCACCCGGGCTGGTGTTCCGGGTAGCAGCATCGGTGTAGTGCGCGAGCAACGCTTCGTGGAACGCGGACAGTCTTAACTTGTAGTTGACCTCGCTGGACCATTCCACGACCAAGCCCGTCTCGGTCGAGATTTTAGTGCCCAGTTGAGTAGGATGCAACGCAACGCGTGAGACGGGATAGAAGCATTCGTCTGTGGTGGAGTAATAGCCATCGTAGGTGTCTTTGTAGATGAGACCTTGGTCTGCGAGCGTGCGCTGCGGGGCGGAGGTGAGCAATGGATGGATGGATCTGGAGAAGGGGCCAACTCACCCAGACGTGTTCTACGGTGTCGTTATGCCGTCGTTGCGTAGTGCGCATGAACATGGTTCCGCTCACGTTAGCCCTCTCGCCTAGTTTCTACACAAACGCGTCACACAGACTGACAGAGGGAAGGGGAAAAAAAGGGACGAACACGAAATTCGGCCGAGATGACGTCGCACCACGTGAGCGGGTCGACGCCCTGAGTCTCAGCCGCCTGCTGCATCTTTAGCCCGTGTTCATCTGTGCCGGTAAGGAATACGACGGGGCGGGTGGCATCGAGGATGCGCTGGAAGCGCGCGATGATTTCCGCGGTGACGAGCGTGTAGATGTGGCCGATGTGGGGGCCTTGTGAAGCAGCGTACTGCTACATCAGCGTGGGTAACAGGACAACGATGCGGTCGGGCGTTGGGGTAAAATATGGGCGTGGTGACGTAGAACGGCTTGTCTGTGTTTACCGGCCGCAGAGGGGCACGCAGCGTTTGGTCGCCGGACTCGAAGACGCGAGAAACGCGCCAAAATTTCTCGAGCGCAGAGTCACGCGGGAGATCATATCAAAGTGACAAAGTGAAAGAGACGCAACTCGGATTTAGAATTGATGGGTCACGTGTCTACCACTTCGGGTCATCCCTATTATGGCAGGTACTACGGGCACTCCTGGACTCCTGCACAAACTCCTCCGCTTCGGACCACTCGAACGTCAGAGGAATACTTTCGCTGAGCGGTGATGTGACCTTTACGCTATACTATTGAAAGAACGAGAAATAGAACGACATCGCGTACACTTAGTAGCAAGCGTCAATGAACAAATGATTTATTTCCGGCACCGGGGCCCCACGATTGAGAAGAATGTCGTGCGACTCCTGCACAAACTCCTCCGCTTCGGACCGCTCGAACGTCAGATATCCGTATATCGAGCTCTCGGGCTCTCGGAACGCCGCAGAAAGGATTCACGTCCTTTGCGGGGTCAAGATTGGCCAAACTATGATTGACGAATCGATGCGTCGACTCGTCGCTGCGGACGGCGTAAATGACATCAAGAAGCTTGGCATCTGGAGCCAGCCGCCAATAATCAATGGCAATCGCGGCATGTCAGCCCATTTTTGCAGGTGGCCAGCCTCGATCTCTTCAATGCATCGAGTACTTACGACAGACAGATCGGGTAAGCCGAGAATCCGAGAAAACGGCACCTAGTCGAGGCGAGACCATGACCATGTAGGCGACGACTAAGAATGGTGGTTAGACGACGCCACGAAGCCACGAGGGATATGTACAAAACATATTGAAAAAAATGCCTTGTGCACCGAGAACCAGTGCACGGAAAAACAAAGTGGGTTGTTTGAGCGTTTCCTTTATGACATATATGCATCAGTAATCAACTCTGAGACAACAGGAAATGACTACGTATATCAAGTGCATCCGCTCGTTCTCTACTTCTTCGAGTAATGTTTGAATCCACCCAGAGTCACGTCGCTAAAGGTGGGCTGGTTAGCCTAGCGAGATGAGGCCGTCGGAGACTTGGTCATCTACCATGAATCTAAATCTAAGGCTTCCAATATGTCTGAGCATGGCAGCAACCATGTCAGGCACTCCGGCGACTGTTTCAAGGAACAAGATTCGTGCCAACCAGGCCGATTCCCCAAGAATGTAGCCCTTTTGTATGAGCTCCTGCGTGGTCATATTGTGATCACGAGGAAGCGGCTTGTGCTTGTACCCCCGAGACGAAATCGAAGGTCCGTCTCATTCGAGATGTTCAATACGGAGCCGACAAAATGGATCACGAAAACGAACCTCGCCAAGTTCACGAGATTATAAGCAGTCTTGTCAGGGATCGCCTTTGCTTCTCTACGGACGTCTACCCAAACAGTGAGTGACACAGATTAACATCCGAGTCTAATTTGATTTTGGCGACACCACGCACCATTCCCCAAACGATGTCGTGGTACGTGACAGCCCCCACGTTTCACCGCAGGTGGTATTTTTCAGCAGCTCTGTCTCCTCGTGTATGTCGAACATGTCGGCGTTAAACCATTTGACCTTTCTCCGCAGGTCACGAGGTAGGTGACGGCGTAGAAAGAAAGCCGCGCGAATTGAATCCGAGATGTTATCGAAAAAGATCAAGAACTTTGGAGGGTATCACCGACTTTGATTCCCGGTGGGATCACGAATGCTAGATCTGGAAAACTATGTAGTGAGTGCTAGATTTTTTTAACATCAATACTGACGTTCGGTCGATCACAGGATCGGTGGATGAAAAGTCTCCCATCACTATGGAAGTGGAGGAACCGTGAAATATCTTCCAGAGCAGCCTTCGTCAGTGTAGCAGATGCGATCAGCAACGGAACAGTGGGTGGGAGCACGTAACGCAACCGCCCAAGTCGCCCAAGTCGGTAAGACAATGAGCTTCGTCGATTACTATGCTAATGATCCATGTTCAAAATATAGGGTTCTTGAGAAGCTGCATTGACGGCGTGCGATCGGCGTCGAATCTGCCCTAGTAGTACTTGAAGTTGCTGCGTCTGGGGAACTTTGCTTGCTCGTATTAGCACGGGAGTTGAGGATGTACGACTTGGGAGAATCGGTAACGCCAGGATGAAGCCCAGACGCTGAAGAGACAATTTGTGGAGCTGGCACCTCATCCACGAAAATGAGACTCGGGCGCCGAGGGATGGCTGGTCGCACCTACGCTGACCTCGTCGCGTCCAAACGTCGGCAAGCTAGGTAGATGTTTGATACTCCTCCGCGCGGTATCCCCTCGCAATGTTGGCGGTGGAGCAAGTTCCATCAATGTAGCGCTTGGTGGCGGCGTCGGCAAGGGCTCGACGATGTACGGGATGCATGGTCTGCGACCAAACGTAGCGAAAGATACTTTGCGAGTGATACTTGCGAGGCAACGCTTGGTCGACGGGCCCGAGATGCAGGCGAACTAGCTCCCAGGGCAGGAGACTCAGTACTTAGTGCTCGGCCACTTTTGATGAATTGGTGAGATACGAGAACTTGGAGTGGATGGGTTTTATTTGAGGGTACCGCGTCGCTTCCACCCAGTGACGCGATGCTCTGATAACCTCGCCATTTAGCTCGTGAACCGCGGTGGTACTATTACTGGTGGAGCCCGGCGACGTCTTCTTCTACCATACCCGTACATGGGACGAAGAAGCGGGGACCGCACTCTGAGCATCGCTGTTGTCCCGCGCGGAGGCACCTGCTGCCAGTCGTGTCCTTCCCTCTGCTGTAAGCCCATTCGCTCCAGAGACACCGCCAACGACGAGTCGACGACTTACATGAAAATTTGCAGGTGTTGAAGTCACAGAGTTGATTGAAATAGCACGAATGCCAGCCTTGCCCGGTGAGTCCACATTCTGCTTTCCCAAAACTTGAAGGTGAGTGTCTTACCCATCCCTGTTGCTGTACAAATGATGTCTGTCCCTCCCGAGGGCCGACAGTAATGCTTCTGCCACCTTCAGTTGCCAGAGACTTGGCCGAATACCAAATATACGTTGCGCCGTATGATCACGGATATTGCCCAACGAGCGAATATCGGGCACCGGAGACTCGGAAGACTGATTAGGAGGGATCGAATGCTGCATTGCACGGCAGCTAAATTGAGCAACGGCGGCGGTGTCTCGTAATCCAAGGTTCAAATTATTGTCATAATCCCCGACTCCCACGAAAGTGGGGGAGGGTTTTCACAGCCAGAAACTTGTTATTCCCAGGAGTCAGGGACTGGGCGCAAGAGCGCCGCTACGATTGTCAATGTTTAACCGTAAGAACCAGAACCTCTCTTTGACATGGCCACGCACCCCGTCGCCGATATTCAGACTAAAGAATCCATCATCAGACGCATCGTGTCGCTCCTGACGGCGACGTCGTCCACCGTCCCAACGAGCGCCCTCGACAAGGAAGGTACGCAATGCCGAGTCACGCGCGCGGTGTGTCTCGCATGCGCAGTGTGCGCGGAAAGTGTCCTCGACAATGCGTTCAGCCGGCTGACGTACGAAGATCGCGAAGCCGCCTTTCAGAGATACGATGAGGTACCGGCCGAGTTTGCGTGCTGGCCGTTTGGCAACAACACCGGCGGTGATAGGGTTCCGAGCGGTGTGAACGAGCGGAGGAGAGGCGAGGCGGCGGAAGCAACGAGGCCGATGTGACTCAGGTGCAGAAAGGCAGCCAGAACTCCAAGTTTCTGGGGGGCTTACGTTAACGCGACAAACGTGGGTGTTCCACCAGTATCATCGTATTTAGCTTCTGGGTTGAGTTAGCCAAAACAAGTACCCAAAGAATGTCGTCCGCCGTCCCAAGGAGCACCCTCGACAAGAAAGGTACGTAATGCCGAGTCACGCGCGCGGTGTGTCTCGCATGCGCAATGTACGCGGAAAGTGACTTCGACAATGCGTTCAGCCGGCTGACGTACGAAGATCGCGAAACCGCCTAAAATTCAGAGATGCGATGAGGGCTCCACCCTCAGGAAATCAATATTAATGTCATTTGAGTGGCTACTACGTAACTATAATTACCAGCTTGCGGTACCTAACCTAAGAAATACTACATTAGTGACCTGCCAGACATTAATAATCTGCACACTGACATCCGATCGACGGCACGCACGTTCACCCCGATACCAAGTCCGAAGACCGTGACGGCTAACTAAGGATAAAAGTACGTTGAGTACACAGAACCACTTGCCCGCACATAGCCTACCTCGAACACGACTACAAAGATGAACTGCGGTCGCCAGACCACATTCAGGCTGGCCATGCAGACCTCCAGCCAAGGTGCTCTGCATTTCGCTAGCTGACAGCCAGTCACACCAATGAACGTTTCGTAGCGATTACGCCATCCGGACGATTTGTGAGGTGGAGACCGATTTTTCCTTCTGTCATACATCCTATGGGAAAGTTAGTACCTCAGATAACGGAGTAAACGATGTCCCCTTACGTCTCTTCCATGAAAAGTACAAGGAGCGTAAGGACAATAGCGCTGTAGATACATCCTACGCCATAACGCCATCTCCAACTAGACAGAGAGCTAAGTACCCGTACCTATCCGCAGACATAATTAGAGAACCTACCTTGTTTTGTGACGAGGAAGCCAAATAGGACAGGCGAAACAAATGGGGAGCTAGGATGTGGCTGGATAAAACGGCAGTCATGGTAAGAGCGAAAGGCTGGAGGCGTACACGATAAACCCTGATGTCCACACGTTAAGTTTCCGTGCATGGAGGTGAAACGGATAGATGTCCGTGACCACGAACAAACCCTGTTGTTCACTGTATGTAAATACAAATTCGAACATGGATCGGATTGAAAAGCATACGGTAACCTGTGGACACGTCCTTGAAATATCTTCAGTGTGCAATTCGAGCAGTGAGTAGAGAATAACTAACGCATAGAAAGCATTGAGACAACGCATCGCTGATCCTATGTTTTGCCAGCCACCCCACCTAGAACGGAAGGAAACGACACGTACCAGCGAAAGTAGGCAAATCTGGGGCCAACGTCGCACCGATCAAAAGGCCAAATGCCAACATCTGCGTCCAGAATAACACCGGCAAACGTCCGAAGCGTCTCATCAACATCACTTAGAAGATACCTCCCCAACCTTTGTAGTAAAGTCCGAAGGGTATCAGTACACGATCATTCGAGACGCGCACACGACGTGATTAATCACCGATAAGGAATATATTCCAGCTGTCTTGAATGAGCATCTTATTCACTTTCGAAGGTGCATGAAACGTGCAACTCACTTCGACATCAAGTTGTCGATGACGCCCGTCGTCGTATCAAACTGTTGCGCCAGCTCATAGACAGTTCCAATGCCTTTTGCGCACGTAGACCTCCGACAATACAATCGCGCACGATGAGCAAAGGCGAACAGGAATATTAAAAGCAACTCACCAATCGACGAGTCAAAGTAAGGAACGAAAGCGGCCATTGTGATGATGAGCAGATGCAATGCTTTGCGCCGATCGCTCCACTAATTTACCACGATTATCAGTGCCTCTCCGTCAAAAACGCCGATACACGCACGTTTTGTGGGTCATTTGGATCACCGCTTGGTTGTGGCCAGAGCACCATCGAACCGTCGTCGGTCAGCTTGAGCTGCGAAGCGACTGACTGTTGCAGGGGATACGTACTCAGGATCAACGACGAGTTGTCCTGCAGCCTCTTCGTAATACGCCACCAGATCGATTTCTTTCGACTCGACCTCTGTCACACTAAGATTCTCCTTCATGGAGCCCTCGTCAGTCTTGCTCAACCAAACAGCATCATGGCTGTCACGATCACTATTAACTGTCGTATTGCCAAGTCAACAACAACCATTATGACGGCCCGAGATAGGCAAGGCAAAGCTAGGGAGAGTGTGAAAATATGCGTTGAGCACTCTATGTGGGACCAGACAAAGAGAGAGTTTATATAGTTGCGAGTCAGACGGATTCAGGGCACCAAGCAACGAATCTCACGAGAGCATAGGCAGACCTAGAGACACACCTACCCGGTGAGCCAGATGAGCATAGATAAGCCCCACTGGACCTTCTCCATTTCCATAACTGATGGGTTTTCCAACACGACCGACGATGATCGATGATCGATGATGTTGCTTGAAAGAAATCCAAGGGCGTGTAGTCACAGAACATATCATTATGGCAGCATGAAGTACTAACCTGGGCGGCGCGAGACCAAAGTTGGCATTGACCAACCCTATGCGTCTCTAGATAAACATTCGAAGCACGGTTCACATGTTCACATGGGTCTTGCTTAGTGTGTGAACTGCACAGCGAATGTATGGCAGCATCAAGCGTTCCTCGCTCATGGAGAGCGAGGTTGGGCGATGGAATTATATAATCGTAGCGGCGCCAGGGGCCAATCCCCGACTCCCGTGGAAACTGATTTTTTATGGGGA
>JBBPOJ010001350.1:0-14350 GCA_038091395.1 Leccinum rimulosum | reverse complement strand
TATTACTATGTAGTGCTACATAGGTGCTCCACGCATTACAATTGCTATGTAGTGCTATGTAGCCTACATAGTAAACCAGTTACTATGTAGTACCATCAGGCTTTTTCTTTTTTGCAGATGAAGGGGTTAATATTATCCTCACCCGACTACCGATTTAATACTGATGACCGTCCGGGACGGACGAAAAGCCACGTGGGCCGAAGCTTATAGTAATAGTATTGAAGACAAGCGTGGCTCCAATAACGACACAAGGGTTTTTCGTCCATCGACTCTACGTTTGTATGTCTTTATCCTTATAGACCTTCTGCATATTCATACTAGGTATGGATGCAGTCAGCAAGAACATCTCGGGAACCAGCATATCGGTAGGATGTTCTCGTGGCATTTTTTTCTCTACTCGGACCCTGTTAAGTAGACCCCTAGCCTCAATATATCAACTTGGTGAGACTTCATAATCTCCGACTCGGAAGCACTCTTGTCTCATTAAGTGTACCACATCAATATCAGTGTCTGCTCTTGGTAAATAATGTCAACCTTTGAGATCTTTCGAGTGATGCTGATAATACCGATCTCAGTTTACATAGGAAGCTCATCCATCATTGTCAACGGGTTTGCTCGCTTCTCTTTCGCAAAATGTGACTTGCTCGTGTACGCTTACCTGGTATCACTCTTCAGTTGTGCTAGTCGTCAAGTCCACAGCCCTCTCTGCTCCGTTGTCTAAGGTATGTGCACGCCTCAGACTGTGGCCAAGTTACATGGGGCAATATCTCGTGGCAAGGGAATTGTCGCTGATCGGGTAATTTTGTCTCAGCTGGTGGACGTATTTATTTCCATTTTATTTATTTATTTACTCCTCCGCAAGCGAACTCGTGCCCTATACGTTGAAGAGGTAAACAAATGTTGCTTCTGTGCACCTTTGAAATTCATTTGTCTGGACAGCACTGTGCAACTTTTACAACGCCTCACCATACTCGCAATCAACAGTGACATCTGGACTGCCACGTTTGCCGTGCTCGCTGCAGCTCGCAGCCATCTTAGTGCGTGCCATTCCGTCGCATCGTTTTCGATCGCCAGCGTGACCATCATATATGTGTGCTTGCGTCATACGGCACACGCCTTTAGTTTAGTGCCATCTTACTTCACACCGTGTTCGGCACAGCGACTTGCTCGCTATATTGCAATACTCTGCTTGCAAATTTGAACACGAGAGCGTACATCCAAGGCGCGGTGAACGTGTATAATTCCAGTACGAATGTGTGGCCAACGTTTGAGGTGTTGGATGATAACCAGGGGGACAAGGCATGCTGAGAAATATCTTTCAGGTCTCAGGTGTGTTTTCACGATGGATTTCTTCGAGACTACCTAAAATTGATTAAATGATGTTGCTAAAGTGATTTGGATAGAAGTGAAAGGCACTCAAGCTGCAACATTGGAGCAGGGAAGCCCGAAGGGTCGGGCAACGTCAGGGATCTGGCAGGAGCGGCAGAGATGATGAGCATGCGTGATGCCAAGCAGCGCATCGCAGAAGGAGAGGTCTTACCTTTCTCACGAGTAGTATTGTCAAGTAGGAAACATATTATTAAACTCTCTCGCTCCTCACTGTCCAGATGGACTCAGAAGGTTTATTTCTTTCTGTCTGCGCGGAGAACAATGAAGTCATGTGTGTACCAGTTGAGCAGTTGTTTTCACGATCAGCGTTCGTTTTCGCCGAGTTCAAGGAAGGAGTGGGACAGGCTATATTGACGAGGCTTTCAGGCCGACTCCGTCAGCATTTCCTGGAAGGGTAGCTCATTGTGTTTTCAGTCAGCACACACTGTGGTGCTGGTCATATCTCTCGGAGCTGATGATCACGTCAAACTGTTACTGTAGGGAAAACGCTCTACTATGTCAGGACAGGTTTTTTTAGCTTCTCTTGTCTGGGCTGCAATCTACTACTATGCGCGTTTGGTGTACTCACGGTAGCGCTCTCTGACCACACAAGTTCTCTCATCACAGTAAGGGTATGGCATACTATTGTGATGCAGGTCGAGCCTGAGGGAACTCAACGTCCTGTGCCTGGGAAGAACCGGTGAACCCGACTAGCAACCTGGTCGATCGGGACCATCTTCCTCCAGCAGTTCTATACCGTGTTTGATTTCAACAGCCAGTCACCACAAGTTGGATTCGCAAAGCTTACGCAGAATATATAGTTAGTTAGTTACATATTAGTGTTTTTTGCACAAGAGGTCAAGTCACGACCTGCCACCACCCTACCATTTTCTTTCGTCATACTAGACATCCTTGCTCGTTCTCTTTCGAGGTCGTAGATGTGTGACCCCAAGCATGAATAGCAAATGTGACCTCGCAGTCCCAATCATTAGTACCACATACGAACTCAAAATCTTCCTTCACGGGTACAAGGCGGCGCCGACTGCGGCGTAAATGGCAACGATGCGCGAACATCATGAACTTGTCTCCAGAAACAATGTCGCTGCTGTGTGTGTACGGTACGGCGCATCGCGACGTCCTACCTGTCCATTTTACCGCGCGCTGCTACGACGCATTGAGACCACATCTGAGTGCGTTGCCATCGTAGACGTACTCAGGCTGGTCGCCATCTTTACTTGGCTGCCCATTCGAGAACGATGCGGGCCCGATGACACTTCACGCGTCGGCGCTTGCGGAAAGAAGCATTTCATAGGGGCGTGAATGCGTAATCGCAGGAAAGGGGTCTTCTCAATCGAGCACTAATCAGACTCGTCGACAATCAGATTAGCTTGATAACTGCAAGTAAGTGATTGATACTTTGCAGTAGAGTAGAGGAAGTGTACCTGGTCCAAATGTCGTTCAAGTTGATATCCTTGAAATGATCGTACCTTCGCGTTATGCTGCATCCGTGAACTTCAGGAGAAAATGAGAAACAGAGGGTAACGCTGAGAGCGGCTGTGATGTTCTGGCATGGCGTTCTATCATATGCACCGCACCCAAGGGCGAGATGGGCACTGCGCGACCCCGCGACAGCGTGAGGCGAATTGAAGTAATTTCTCAAGTATGAACGCCGATGGGCCTATGATGCCGCACACACATTGATTGGAATCGGGAGATTACCAGCCCCCACGGTTTAGCAAGCTTGGAGACGGAAGTTCTGCCCCCAAATCACAGATGCTACACCTTGGCCAACTGAACAGAGCTCGGATTCATACTAAAATAGTACCATAGTGCCAATCCTTACTTGCTCGAATTGAATATTGAAGTAGCAACATAGTATCATAACAATCCAACATACATTCCATGTAAAACATACGTGTACTATACTACTTAACTTGAACACCGTGAATCGACTCGCCGTGGCCCCGACTTGATACTTGTGATACATACATCATAGTGCATATGGCAGGTTTAATGGCGAGCCGGGGAATTCAGAATAGCAGCTTCCGAAACAATGTCAACATCTACTCAGAACGAAGATTTAAAACAACTTACTCACCGTCATGAGTTGTGCTCGTCCGGGTCGTCTGAGCCAGTTCCAAAACCCAATGGATATCCGCACCGTCTGATGACCAACCGTGCCCGACCGACATGAGTCTCCGCTTCCAATAGATGTTGTTCTGCTTGCTGGACCTGCAAGCGACTATACTCCAGTCGCAGCATGTTGTACTGAACGAGCTGGTCCGCGCACTCTTTCTGGAACTTGCGTAGCTTGCATTCAGCGCGCACTGTTTTGAGGAGCAGTTCTGCTTCAGATGGGGTGTTAGGGAATGGAACAACACCCTTCAAATAGCCAGTGAGTTGGACGCAAAGAAATGTAGCAGCACTTACCCAGATACCGGTAGCATCGGCATTTTCTTCCATTTGGAGGAACATGCCATTTACGTTTATCTCGTGAAGTCCGCTGATTTGAGCACCCGGGATTGATGGGCGCATTGCGACGGGACTTGCTGGCAGTGACACTCGGTCACTCAGTCACTCACTGGGCTTTAATGCTGAGACGAGACGAAGGTGAAGGTAAGCACTGACTTCAGATCATATCACCAGAAAAGGTATCTATTTGGCCATTGTTTTCAGTCACTCGCGGATCACCGATTCCGTATACGTAACTTTCCTAGGGAAGCGCGACCCTAGAGCTAGGTCTGCCAGTGTGTGCATCTCGAGAAGGGTCTGCTTCAAGTTGCTCCGAGTCATCCGTCTAACACCCCTCCGAGGAGTAGGGTCGGGCGATGCAGCCGTCAGAGGGTACGGTCTACTATAATACGAGTAGGGGCAGATAAAGGAGCGGGATAGTAGCGGTTTCGAGCCTGCGAAAGCTCTCCTCAGGGGGCTCCGCTACGAGGCTTTACTAAGGTCACAGGCATGTCACGGTCACCGGGTGAGGGTAACGACCCCGGATAGATTGGTGTACCCGTCGGCACGTATTCGCTACCATGGGGTCCCACGAGGATTCGGCTGAGCGACACAGATCGCATGATTCGTTCGGTGGTTAATTGCTCTGCGATCTTCCGTGCTTAATATACACGCCAGAATTTCTCATCCAATGATTAGTAGGCTACATAGTACATACATAATATGTAGGGCGGAACAAAGTGGAACTTTTTATTACTCACATTTGGTGTGTGGCTCCTGGCACCTGGGGACGACAACATCGTGGTGGCGGCGGCGAAGCGAATGGACGTACTACTACTAGGGGCGGATCCGGGACGATAATCTGGTGTTCTTGGCATGCCCAGTCGACACACTGATCATGATGAGCAAGAGGAATTTATACTTAGCCTGAGAAATCTTCCTATTAAATCACATAGCGCCCCGCTCGGTGTCACGATGGCGACAACTTGTGAGCTTTGCAGGGAGACACAGTGAGCCGCAGTCGCACAACCTGGAATCTGTACATGCACGTCTTCTGTAGTGACAGACCACTCAGCTGAGTCGCATAGAACTCAGTGGGGGGCCTCGAAGCAGGGGCACTTACGGCTTCCAATGCCTTCCATGGACTCATTGTTCCCAAATGTTGCTCGCGACGCCACCAGTTTGCCTCCGTGTTCCTGCCCGCCACTGCGATAATCACGCGACCCGATTAATCCTGACCATACTATTTCCTCAAGTTGGCATCCAAAACCCGTAGTTTGCCGCGTGTCCCTGGATGTTCATACCTGCGCCGTGGTAAAGGGAGCCCAAAGATAACCTATTCAATATTGGTCGAGTGCCACGGTATACAGCTCTTGCGGTACCAAGCAAAGCTAGCACATCACGACCAACTCTTGTAGTCCCCGAGCGAACCTGTATCAAGTGAGTGTGTCATCGAAGTCAGAACGTATATTCACTTTCGCATTCGTGAGCGGGGTTCAGTATAAAGGGGGTCCGTGAGATCCTGCGTGTGGCAACGTCGAACTTCGAAGGGTCCGTCAATGTACCTTCCCCTGCTGTGTATTTGTGGCCAACGTGGTGCGACTTGCCGAGTAGAATAGGTGGGGTGGCTGAAGTAGAGGGTGGTGGTCTCCGAATTTGATGGCCTACTGCAGAGCAAAGGACGGCACCGCTGGCCCGCGTGTAGGGAGAGTCGAGACTGATTTGAATGACGTTGAAACCGACTTCAAGATAATACAATCAGCCAAGCTGCTGGAACACCTTAGCATGTCGCGGGTTGTCAGCATGGTCATGCTGATCCCGCTGAGATCTGCCAAGCGGGAAGGCAAAGGGGACTTACGTCTTATTGATCGTGTACGTCGCTAATTTGAAACTGGATACCCTCTTGGGTGAGTGAATACGAGGAATGCGGTCGAAATCTAGCTCTGTTGAATGAGTACACCAAGTTGTCACAGCGGGCTGGAACAAGGACGAACCTTTGTCCGAATCTCAAGGTTCCTAAAGCTTGGGGTCCTCTTGCAGAAGGGAAGAGGTGAGACATAGCGAGTGGCGTGCTCGGAGACGGGAGGGCCCGGGATACTGTTACAGCTGGCCCGGATAGGGTCGGATGTAGACTTGGAGACGAAGGCTAAGACTAAGTATTGGCCGAGCAGACGTAACGTCTGGCGAGACCCGAAGACTAAAGGCTGAGGGTTTCGACGAGGAGGATCTCACGAAGAGTCGCTTCACTCGAAGACTCGAAGACTAAGGTCACACCCGAAGAGGGCAGAGGCTCGAAGGTACGGAGGACTCGAGGGGAATGCAGGAGACTCAGATGATATTCCAAGTAGCTCTAGCTTAGGGTTACAAGATGAGACGATACTCTATATATACTAAAGAGATGGAATACGATGGAAACGTAAAGAAGGGACGCGTCATCCGCAGTATGGATGAGTGAGAAGCTGCGGAGGATTAGTGATACAGATGACGAAGGATGACGAAGCGATCGAGTCATCATGAGTCAGAGAGGTAGGGAGAACTCGGAACGAGACGGAAGAAACAGGGATAGGGAATCGGAGGAAGTAGGACCGTCAGCGATGTGGAACGATACGCGAAATCGCCCGAGGTCTATGGTACAAGGTGAATACAACGTATAGGCGAAGAGCATAGCAAAGCGAGAGAGAAAAGAGATACATAGAGAACCTAGGGGTCAATCGTAACAGATACCTTGGTTCGGCCCGGGTAGCAAATATCGGAGCGCTTGTTGGTAGGCAGGGTATGGCTTGCGGAAATCGATGTGGAGGTAGCAGTGGCCTAAGATAGGATAGGCCCATCGGCGCTGTGGTGGAAGAGGGGGGGAAGAGCATATCAGGGATGTGTCGGACTTAGTAACTGAAAGCTTCTTCGACGAAGTCGAGATAAAGTAAGTTACAAAGTATTCAACGTGTCCACAATCACATGACTTGGCGCGTGGGAAGGCAGGGACATACTACTAACTCGTACTAAACGTAGCCGCAATCTGGGAAACAGAGTCCGCGTGAGCAAGTAGAGTTTTGGAGAATATCGTCGACCGGCAGCAGACAAAGTCTCAGTGAGTCATATTGTAATACCTACGCGTCGTTTTGGTGAATTGAAAGAGCGAGCGGAATAGGTACTACAGTATTGCCGGTAAAGCACGCGCAATTAGTATGTACATTGTACATTATTGTACATGCTTGTACATACTGTACATGGTTCGCCCCATGTTTCTTTGACTACATAATTTTACTGTTTTTGCCCTCAGATCTGCGCTGCCACTGGCAGAACTCGTTCACTGTTCCCCTCATGCCAAAGCGGAAGAAGCTCCTTGCGCGCGTTCAAAAGACTTCGTTTTGTCCCCGATGCGGGAAGAGGTTCGCAACTTACGAGACTCGTGTTCTCCAGCATTTGAACCAACCCTCGTCGGCTTGCGGTGCATCCCTCAACGATTTCTCTTCGAGTCGTCCCGAGCCCACTTCCCAGACGATCAAACCTCTTGAACCACCCGGTCTCGGCATGCGTGGCCTTCGTCAACCGTCTCCCGAGGCTTTCGATGACATGCATATGGACTCAGATGACCCTGGGCCACTAAACGACGACTGGCAGATGGACATTGACGACGCACCGTATGGTAATCAGCGCGAGGACCCATCTGACTCTGGTGCAACTCATCCAGGGAACGTCGAAGAGTTCCCAGGAGCGTCTCAGACTTTTCCCGGCGGGCGAACCTTTATGGACGAGTTTTTCTCTGACCAGTACGGCGAGTTGCGCAAGCAGAATTTATTTTATCCGTTCGCTTCCCAGCAGGACTGGCAGGTTGCATCGTGGCTATTGCGCTCTCGTTTGAGTATGGCTGCGATAGACAGCTTTCTCTCGCTAGATTTAGTGAGATACATATATTCTGGTCGTTAACGCTTGCAACTGATCACATGTGCAGATCAAGCAACTCCCGCTTTCGTTCCGATCTGCGAGACAACTACGTCTTCGTGCGGAACTCTTACCTTCAGGTCCTTCCTGGCGATCACAAACTATACAATTCCAACACCCGACGAAGCGACCGGTCACGCTATTCTACAGGGATCCTATAGAGTGCCTCCAAAGCCTCCTCAGTCATCCTCTGTTCGAGCGCTATATCGACTTCGTCCCAAGAAAAGTGTGGTCCACCGCGGCCCGACTTTCACGCGTGTATGATGAATGGCTGACGGGTGATCACGCCTGGAATCTACAGGTAAGTCATCGTCTACATGATCTTAACGTGTATACTTATATTTCTGAAGAAGGAGCTACCCGAAGGCGTGACACTTTTGGGTGTTGTCCTGTCATCGGACAAAACCAACATCTCGGTGATGTCTGGGAATCGCATGGCGCATCCCCTGTTAATTAGTCTGGCTAATATCGCGATGGATATTCGCAGCAAGGGATCCCTTCACGCCCACTTGCTACTTGCTCTGCTTCCGGTCCCTTCCATCATTCACAAGAACTCACGTGTCCGGTCACTCCTCTCCGATCGGTTGTTCCATCAGTGTCTTAGCTTGGTACTCACTCCTTTAAAGATCGCCGCAGCCATCGGTGTCATCATGAATGATCCTCGCGGCAACCTGAGGTACTTCTACACGCCGCTTGTTGGGTATATTGCGGATACACCGGAACAGTGTCTGCTATCTTGCGCGAGCACACGGGCATCCCCCATGTCAACTGCCACCTATCATCAGTTTGGTGATGATACACGTCACAACCCCCGGACGGCCGAATACATATTGAATGCCATCAGCGCGTTGTGTAGTCAAGCCGACCCCGACGACTTTCCTGCCTTTCTCAAGGTAGCAAAGGAACATGGACTAAATGGTGTCCAAGAACCATTCTGGATGGACTGGCCATTATCGGACCCGGTGCAATTTTTAAAAGTTGAACCCTTACACCATTTCTTCAGGATGGCTTGGGACCACGACATACAGTGGTCCATCTCAGTTGTCGGCGGGGCAGAGATCGACTATCGCTTCACGCTCCTGCAAACGCCGGTCGGCTATCGGTCTTTCGGCGAAGGGATCTCGAAACTCAAACAAGTAACCGGTCGGGATCACCGTGCCATCCAACGTTACATTCTTTGTGTCATCGCCGGTGCCGTGCCTCTCCATTTTCTTGCAGCTATCCGTGCGATTTTGGACTTTCGCTATCTCGCCCAGATGCCAACCTTAGATGAACATGCATTGGCGAAACTCGATGGTGCGTTGGCGCTGTTTCACACCCACAAGCATGCGATCTTGACCGCCGGTGCCCGTTCCGAGCACTTCCGGATCCCGAAACTAGAACTCATGCAACACGTCGTCCCTTCCGTACGCGCCTCGGGCGCTCCCATGCAGTGGTCCGCCGACGTCACCGAGCACGCGCACGTGACTGAGATCAAGAATCCTGCGCGTGCAGGAAACAATCAAAATTACTATACTCAAATCGCGCGCTACCTGGACCGTTCCGAAAGATGCTTTAAATTCGATTTGGCAACCTCAATCGCCTCCCACGAAGATCCCGATGATAGCAATGCCAGTCCAGCCGACGAAGATGATCACGAACCGGACGACGAGGAGTCCGACGTTATACATTATCACAAACCAACGTCCCAGATAGTGGATTATTTTAAGGTCGCCGAATCACTCGCTATGGACACCTCGCCTAACACGCCACGCCCAAGACGCACGTTTGTATCTGATACAACTGCCATTCATCTCGCCACAAAGCCGCATCATCGGATGTCCATCAATGAAGCTTCAGCTCTCTTCGAGCTGCCTGACCTCCGTCGGGCAATCATCGACTACCTGGATCGTCGCGCAAACGGCATAGAGCATGTCATCACAGGTCAAAGACATGCTTCATCTGAGTCCCACTACAACTTCCCCTCAGACAAGATCCAAGTTTGGACCAAGGTCCGTGTCCAAGTGCGAAATTACCATGATCCTGGGATCGCTGAGCCCGCTCAAACCCTCAACGTCTCCCCCCCTTCAAAAGAACATCCTCGGGGCCTCTACGACAGCGCAGTCTTCAGTCCACGCGCCGAGAGCGATTGGCCTTCGCGCGGGTTGGAAGGTGAGTTAATAGTCTACATATTTATTATGTTGCTGGCTCATGATATTCAGGTCATATGGTCGTTCAATTACGGCTCGTCTTCCGCATGCTCGGTACCGACGAATTTCTCACCTATGTGCGGCGTTTCAACGTCATTCCCCCTGCGGCTGGGCTCACGACCGATGCGGCGGCCGCAAGTCTCCACGTTTTGAAGCGCGCAACGAGGAACAACAGGGAACCAATCGGTGATGTTCTCCCATTGGCCCATATTCGTTCACCTGTCCATTTGATCCCGCGCTTCGGAAAAGCGGCAAATCCTCGCCTCACTTCTCATACCAGTCACGAAGTTTCCACTGAATTCTGGCTGAACCCTTTTTGGAACAAGCAAATATATTATTCTCTTGTTCTCTGTACTTAGGCAGCATATGTTATCAGTGATGCGCGCGGAATTGGAATGTGTGGTGCCGTCGTTACGCCACTCCTCTGAGCTGTGGACTCGCCTTTCGAACTCTGGGACCCTTTAGAATCTGAAAGCCCTCAGCGGCTGAGCAAATCAGTGAGCGCAATGCCCACCACTCCACCTTCTTCAAAACGAAACGCCATAACTGCACCCTCTATCACCCCCATTTGTCCCAAAACATCCTCGGTTCCACTCGATGGCCGAAGTTTCAAAGCCGCCACTCTCGACGCTGAGCTCGCCACCGAGCTTGAAAATGCCACAATATACGAGCAGGCTGGGTTACAAGACAACTACATTGCACACTGGTGCCAGCTATCTGATGTTGCGGAGAATCTCTCTCAAGTCCAGGCTCGTAGTTTGAAGCACGAGGACATACCACTCTTTGTGAGCGGATGCTGGGAACCCTCCGTCATTCCAGCTTTATTGCGCCAACCTGTGTCAGAAGTCGCTGTCAGCGGTTCCGACTCAAATACCCGTAAGTCCAAGTCCCTTCGAAGTTTTCTCGGTGCTGACACGAGCTAGCTATCGTCAAATCTGCCTCTTCGAGCTCAAAGACTTGTACGTCGAAGTCGAAGTCGAAGTCATCTACATACACTACCAAGCGCCAATCCAAAGCCACTGGCAAGCAGACCGCCGTGAAATCGAACGCAAGAGCACGCTCGCTCAGACGGGAGGTCTTCACCCGCACTGTCCCTGGGACTTCTTTGGAGGAGACCGTCGAAGCGACGGTAATACCTCTTGCTGGCTCCGAAGAAGCTAGTGTCGCCTCGTGGCTAAACAAGATAGTCTCATCGTTACCGCCACCTCAGACAGATTCCAGCCACTCCTCTCCCGAAGGGTGGAAGGGACTTAACCTTACACGATCAAGGAATTCCAAGAATCCCCTGCGCCTTTGGTCTTCACAATATGCCATCAAACCGGTAGCAAACACCCAGCTCTCCGTCAAACCAGATCTCGTCTTTTGTGGCCAACTCGATCCGCACGAAGGCTTGACATGGCGCAACGTCATTTCATTCATTGAGCTCACGTCTTCACCATTCAGCGCTCAATTACGACGCAACATTACGCGCAAGGCTTACGCCGTTTTCATGTCGCAGCCGTGTCGACGGTTTGTTATCGCCATTTCAATCGCACAGCAAGAATTCCGTATCCATATATTCGACCGTTCTGGTGCCGTGCATTCTTTAGGGCACAATATCCATAAGTCCGCCAAACTCTTCGCCCGCGTCATCTATGTTCTCGCCTTTGGGAGCCCCACCTCGCTAGGATTCGATCCGACGTTCGTCGATTCATCATTGTCCCCCTCTTTCCTATTTCGCCCTCGCACCGATCCTGCAGGCAAGAAGTCTCAAATAATTTATGTTGGCACGACTCCGTATACCGTTTCACGCCTTCTATTCGCTAGCCAGCTCATCCGCGGCAGGGTGACGACTTCTTGGCTCGTCAAGCGGGGGAAGAAAAAGTTTGTTGTGAAGGACTACTGGACTCACACAGGAAGAAAGATCGCGGAGGAGGAGATATTGAAAAGGATCCTCAACCTTCGGGGTGTCCCCCAGTTGGTCGAAGCATGGACGGTCCAGGTGAACGGCATCGATGAAACGACCGACTCGCTTCGACCCCCGTTTTTGGTCGAGAATATGGAGTTCGAGACGCGTATCCATCGACGGATCTTGATGACACCTGTGGGCGACCCTCTCATCAATTTCACTTGTTTGCAGGAATTTGTGAGCGTTTTTATCGATATCGTGCATGGTAAGCACCCCTCTTTCGGTTCGCATGTCCGTTACTCATTTTCCCCACTCCCAGTTCACGGTATTCTCGTGGATACATACTGTATCCTTCACCGGGACATTAGTATAAACAACATCCTTCTCTTCGAGTGTGCAACCCCTTGGCCCGGTGCCGTATCAGACGATGAACGAGAACGAGAAGCTATTATCGCCGAGAAGAAATTTCAACGCGGTCTACTCATCGACTATGATTATTCCAGTCTGCTGAACACCGAGAATCAAGGGGTTTCGAGTGGTCAGCGCACCGTAAGTATTTCATTCGTTCCAGAATGCTTTCTTCGGCACTCAACACGACACAGGGCACCATCCCTTTCATGGCCATCGAGCTTCTCCAAGAGTACATCACCCCCAACGAGGGTTTTGTTCACACGTTCTCTCACGACTTAGAGTCGCTCATCTACGTCTTCGTTTGGGTCTGCGTGCTCTATCAAGCACCAAATGAAATCCGCCGCGACAAGACCATCGAACAAACGTGTCTCAGGCAATGGGCGTCGGCGAAGACAGTTAACGATATTGAATCTCTCTGCCAACAGAAGTTGGGCCAATTAATGTGGAAAAGGGTGCCGGAGAACGTCACGCCTTATTTCGCGCCATTGAAACCCTTTATCGACCGTTTGTATGATCTGATACTACACTCTCGTGATCCCAACAAAAACTCTCCTCTCACTCACGCGGCCGTCACCGCGGTCTTCATGGACGCCTTCAAGACGGTCGAAGATGTGGAGTCTTATGGCGCTATGAACGCCAAGCGAGCGTTTCGGAAAGAACCTGCTGCCGCGCCGTCCAATTATTGTTCTGAAGGGCGGAATATTCGTCGCAAGCTTGTATGACTCGAACGGACGGATCATTACTTACCTACTACCACATGTGCTAGTACGTACGCTACCGAAATTCTACGCGAAATGTACTTTGAGCCTGCCGATTCAATCGTTTCGGAAAGAACCTACCTACTACCACATGTTCTAGTACGTACGCTACCGAAATTCTACGCGAATTGTACTTTGAGCCTGCCGAATCTGGCTGTACGCGTAAGTTGAGTTTGGACCGATGTGACTCATGATCGAGCAAACCATATTAGCCGTGGTGCACGACGTTCTATCCAACGTGTACCCAGAGGTAAGTGATTATTCCCTCCGGGACAGTTTTCTCATGCCATCGACAGTTCAATCGTATAAAAGCATGGCGGGACTGACCTTCAAGTTCCCTCTCGTTGGCAGGCCCCCGAGTCTTCAGCACCGCGCAGCTCAAGTTATCTTCTGAGTCGACCGCAGCATCTCTTCGAGTTATGTCCAAAACGTCGAAGAAGCGTTCTACTGTCTCGGATGGACTGCACCTGCCTGCCTCGCTGGATGAATCAGTGGCTGGTTCGAACGCACGAAAGAAAGCGAAAACGCTTCAGGCTCCTTCTCGTGACAGTAAGTTTATTCTCTACCTCAGCAGTAACTCAGAGTCCCTTATCTTTTCGCCCGTCCATCAGATAATCCTCCGGATCTTGCTCGCCGCTCCTCCAGGGCGAACAAAGGTAGCGGGGGTCAGATCACGCAGCTGCAAAATATCGAACGGGTGCAGACTCAGGCCGCTGCCAAGGTTACCCCAATGGATATTGCCGTTGCGAACGAACCAGTCAATCCATTGGCGCCAGCAGCAGGGCAAGAGTCGACCAAGCGGAAAGGGCAGAAGGTGAGTTCGTCGTCTATCCTTCTTTCCTTTAACTCATTGAACACCCAGATTCCTCCTTCTGAGAAATCGTCGTATGCTCCTCCGCCCAAGCCTACTTGGCAGAAATCTCAGTCGGGCTCCCGATATGGGTTTCACCTACCCTTCGCTCCTTCTGCAACTGCTAATCCAATCGCCCCACCTGCAAAAGCTCCCCCTTCTCACCAAGGCCTAATCCCCTCACGAAGCCTGACCCCCGCGTCTCGGAGCGGTTCTGCTACCCCGATGTCTCGTGGAGGCTCTGTAGCTCCCGCCTCTCGAAGAGGTTCCGCTGCTCCTGTATCTTGGGGTAAACCATCCGCTACAGTGCCAACTTCCCCCATTCCACTTAGAAACTCTCAAGTTAAACAACGCACCCAGTCTCAATCTCTGTTACAGCTGGCCCGGATAGGGTCGGATGTAGACTTGGAGACGAAGGCTAAGACGAAGTATTGGCCGAGCAGACGTAACGTCTGGCGAGACCCGAAGACTAAGGACTGAGGGTTCGACGAGG
>JBBPOJ010001349.1:0-14355 GCA_038091395.1 Leccinum rimulosum | reverse complement strand
AGAATGTCTTGTATGTCGGAGAGTAGTGATTCGTGGGTCCCACGAAGATACCTCTCGTCCTGCACATATCTAGCGCCATACGCATATGGCATGTCGTTGAGGTCGATGGCTTCCACTACGTTGCAGGTCAATGAACATCTCGGTCGTCTGGAGGGAGGGAGGAAGGGACGCACCGATATGTTCCACCACATTCATCAAACAAAAAACGATGATCCCGGTTTGTAATGCAACACCCTCCAAGAATGCAGCTTTGAGTTCCTTCAACTTGTTCTGGTAATCCGTGACCTTTCCGCTGATATCCGCCGACGAGTATTTACCCGTTCTAATCCCTGAGTACAGGGAATCAGCGACAAGCTGAGCTTGGATCCAACTGTCGACTTACAGAAGCTCTTTTGCGTGGCATATTCAGTGATGAAAAAACCGCACTCCGTCACCTGTCGCGTCAGAAGCCCGATGGTTTTGATGTGCGCCTTGATTTTCTTCAAAGGTTCAGCGTCGTGAACGAACTCAAAGACATCATTCATCACGCCCGTCAGGCGAATGATCTGCTCGTCGTTATCTTGTTGGTTTAGGAACGCCTACGTGGGACATATCAGCAACGGTATGAATATCGAAAAGCAGAAAGTCCAGACTTTGTTCGCAGCTGATATAACAGACCAAGCTAGACTCGCATAGGGATGAATCTGTATCGCGTTCAGAACGCGAGGAAGTCGAAGAAAAGAAACACTGAGTACCTCGGCGATGGCTGTCACGATGTCCTTGAACCGCCTCAAAGCGCTCAACAAGGTGCCAAAAGCATCTTGATGCTTCACTTCAAAGTCCAGCTTGCTGACGACCCCGGGCGTCGAACCTAGTCCGTCAACCACCTTGATCGCTTTATCCACAGCGTCTTTAGCCTGACGGTCGTCTGCATCCAAGCCAACACCATCGTGTTGCTTCACGACCAACGAAAATTTGATCGTAGTTTTCAAAAGTTCGGAACCATTGGAAGTATGTTTATGAAGAGGCTCTTCAAGTACTTATTGCAGAGACATGGCGTCAGTAAAAACACATGTTGTCATAAAAACGACTTCTTACTATCATCCTTTAGTCTTGCCACTACTCCGCCGACGGTAGCAGTCAGAGTCCCGACAATCTCGTCCTTTCGGACACGGTGGTTTTGGATGACTTTAACGAGGAACATGGACTGATTCTCTCCGTCACTGACGACATTTCAGTTGCTCTGACAGCGTCGATAAAATGGACGCGCAACCCACAAAAACAATGTTTCATTCCAAAAGGTACGAGTCCCCTTCTCCTCAGCCATCCTCGTCATGCGTGACGTACCGCCCACGGAAAATTCGAGTTGATGTCGCCTCGGAAGCGGAAGCATACGCCGCGATTCGGTTTGAAGTTCGATCTCTGATGGAAAAAGTCAGCTCGATTCCTACTGAAAGAATGACGTTGCAATCCCACTCTCGATTGTGATCACCTTTTCCCTGTAACTAGTTTGAGTACATACCCCACGGAGCGACCAAGGCACTAAGTACACTTACGCAGTTGAATTCGTGGTTTGAACTCGTTTGGCTGTATTCATGGTTTTATGGGCAGCAGGGGGTAAATATACGATATCTGGGGACGTAGCAGTAGGTCAGGTTGGGGGGAAAGCTCAGACGAAGGACTTCGTTGCAGTGCGTTTTCGGTGGTGCTGGTAAAGTGACAAGAGCGCTAAGTCCGGTGATTATCAGAACGCTATGGGTGATATACAACATCACGAAGATGGGTTAGGGCTAAATCACCCTCATGTCCGTGAAACGATCACATCAGGGGGAGGAAGAATTCTACAACGAGCGTCTATATTCGGTCCTACCCGGTCTATCCGACTTAGGATCTGTGAACCCGATGAGCGAATGCGATCAGAAGCATCAGTCTATCACTCACATATACGACCACTCGTGCCAATGATGCTGCAGCTGTGGGGCAATCAGTTCTGGAATGTACTGGGACACTGTCAAGAGTAGGATATTGATATTGAATAGGACCAGCGCGTTATATCAAGTTAGCGCTCGTCAGTTAATCAGCGTTTTTTCATGTTCGGACTGCGGCCTGATTCCGTGTGGATGGGTTAGGGCAAAACAAGACACAAAACGGGATCAACTAGTCAAGATGAACACTCAAAGTTTGGAGATTGTTCTTTGCCAAATTCATACTACCCCCTCATTGGAAAACTGCAATGTCCATGAAAGCGTTGTATTTAGGGAAATAAAACTCCCAATGACAAACAGGCACACGCAGTCTATCGATCAACCTCCCTACAGCCAAGGAAAACTCCGATGAGTGAACATTACCGGAACAATCTGGCCAATCACTCACCCAAATACAAGATCCAACGTGCCAATGATCGCCACAGCGTCCGCAAGCATGTGCTGAAAATTCGCGAGACAGCAGTCAGTCAGGTACTTGAGCGAACAATTCATGTATGCTTACGTCTACAGAAAGAGAGATGATTGTCATTAGCTACCTTTCTATGCAATGGAAAGTTCTCGAATGGGACTTACGTCTCATCATGAAGTCGGCGCCTGCCAAGTGAGCGAACCCAGGAGCACGGATTTTACATCTGTATGGGCGGTTCGTGCCATCCCTATGTAATACAGGATGTCAATCTTGACATCAATGACGAAACGCAAAGAAATAACGCACGATACGAGGTAAACCCCCATCTCGCCCTTTGGTGCCTCGATGGCGCTGTAGGTCTCGCCCGGAGGCACAGAGTAACCCTCGCTGAAGAGCTACCAGGTCTGTTAGTAACAAGTCCTAGGAGGAAAGGGGAACATACTTTAAAGTGGTGGATGAGGGCCTCCATGCTCTCCTTCATGGAGGCACGTGGAGGAGGAACGAGTTTATTGTCGTCGATTTTGACAGCGCCGGTGGGCATTTTGTTCAAGCACTACAATGAATCGTGTGTTGCTCGAGAAAAGAGGTTAGCAGAAGCAACAATGATACGTACTTGGTGGATAATTCGCAAACTTTCGCGGAATTCTTGAACTCTGCAGAGGTACCGGTCGTAGCAGTCACCGTTCTTGCCCACGGGAATATCAAACTCGACCTGGTACCATGGGGTCAGATATCGTAGCAACAAAGCGCGGCCGGTCGACAACACACCTCATCATACTTGTCGTATGGATGTATCTTCCGGAGGTCCCAGGGAATACCGCTGCCACGCAACATGACACCACTGAAGCTGTAGTCCAATGCCTCTTTGGCAGTCACGACACCAATTCCAACAGTGCGCTCTTTCCAAATCCTGTTACCGGTGACGACCTCCTCGATTTCGTCCACACGCGAACTGAATTGAGTTGCCCATTTATGAATGTCTTCGAGGAGACCGTGGGGGATGTCAAAAGCGACACCACCCGGACGGACGTAGGCTGCGTGGAGACGAGCACCGGAAACGCGCTCGTAAAACTCCATGAGCTTCTCGCGCTCCTCGAAACCCCAAAGGAAAGGAGTGAGAGCACCAACATCCATGGCGTGTGTGAGGACCGCCATCAAATCTGAACTGGTGTTTCATCACCAATACTCGAGACGGAGGGTATAGCACGCACGACTAAGAACACGAGTGATCTCGCCAAACAAGGTACGGATCCATTTGGCACGCTCGGGCACCTCGATGTTGAGAAGTTTCTCTACGGCAAGGGTATAGCAAAGCTCGTTGGTCACTGCAGAGAAAGAAAGTGATTGGTTACTGTATTACAACCATGGACAACAACACGCACTCATGGAGACATAGTCAAGACGATCAAAGTAGGGGAGGGCTTGTGTGTATGTTTTGTATTCGATCAGTTTTTCCGTGCCACGGTGAAGGAGACCGACATGCTGCAGACGGATGTTAGACGAGTTGCGGTTCGGCGTCGACAGGAACGCACAGGATCTGCTCGGAGAATTTCTTCGCCGTTGAGCTCTAAAATCATACGGAGCACACCGTGAGCGGCAGGGTGCTGAGGACTGTTACGGACGTGAGTAAACCATCCTCCAGAGAGCCATGAACACTCACCCAAAGTTAACTGTATGAGCGAGGTTTCACGTCAACAAAACAGCAAAAGTCGCAATGTAGAACGCACCGGTAAAATGTCTCAGCTTAGTGTCTGCACGGGTTCCAGTCTCTGCCAATATTTCTGCCGCAGACATGCCATGCAGGTCCTCGACGGTGTGTGTCTCCAACGGATTCTTGGATGCATTCTGCTGGGTTTCAGGCCTCCATCGCGCTGTCGACGTAGAAAAAGAACGAGAAATAGAACGCTTTGAGAGAGCAAGCTGCCGACGTAGCAATGCGCTGACCATCGTCGTCGTCGAAGACAAACGGCTCAAGTCGGTTGTGGCGGTGCTAAATATGAAAGACCTCCCTTTGGGGGGTCGACTTGACTCGCCCTCATACCACTGCAATGATTTCAACCTGGGCGCTCTTTCTTTTTCTCTCCAGCTCTGCGCTGGCAGCAGAAAAGCCTTGCACAATACACGACAGTGCTAATAAGTACTATGATTTGAACCCTCTCAGAGCCCGGTGAGTCTGACACTCGGTATTTCTCGTCGCGCTCGCTTAGCTTGGCTTAGCAAAGACTACGAGTTCAAAACAAATGGCGGACACACGGTGTACCTCAACGTGTGCGGTGGGGTACGGACCGAGCCATGGAATATCGGCCTTGACGAAAGCCTAGTCGATATTGCTGGCCTTGTGAGAAAGGACCATGGGGACTTTGCCATCGGGTACGCTTCATTTCAAAATTTATGAGTGACACTAATGTTTGACTGACCAGACTGGTGAATACGACACTGGGAATGAAGGACGGTAACTTGATACTCCACCAGTCAGAGGGGTCACAGTGTCCTGGAATGGACGACGAACGTGGTAGCTCGACCATCCTCTTCACATGTGATACATCCGTTTACTCTGCAGGTCCGTTTTCCGTATGAGAAATTTGTACCTGGTGACTGACGCGTCACTACGACAGGAAAGCCCGTGCTTGTCGATCAGTGGCCTTCGGACGACGAAAAAACTTGTCACTACGAATTCGAATGGCGGACACACGTGAGAGCCCCCATCCCATTAACCCGCCTGTTATCAATTGTCTTTGTAGTATGCATGCCCAGCTGGCGAGCGTGGCTTCTTCGGAGGAGTGCTTGTCTTCCTGACCATCTCGTACGTTTAATTCATATCATACTCGCTTTGATATTTACGACGTCCAAATCAGAGCGATGATCCTCCTGATGGCATTCGTCGTCATCAGCACCGTTTATAACCGCTTCGTACTCCGTCTACGAGGCTTCAACCAGCTGCCCAAGTTCACCTTCGCGCACGCGTACGAGATTTGGGACGTCTGCTCAGAATTCCTGCGCTCTTTGGTAGATTACGTCGCCGGCGCTTGGAATACCCGTTCTAGAGGCGTCAACTCGACCTCGCACCACTGGACATCGAGAGACGAGGAGGAGGCACTGAGAAGTTCTGACCCTCTCGAACTGGGCTCAGGGGACGCAGGGGGACACGACATGAACCCCAGAGCTCGCCGCCCGTAGGATGTACCTTGTCTTGTGTCATCTTCAGTTAGACTACATATGCATCCCATAACTATTGTATCCTCCCCGAATACTACCTTCTAAATCCGGACCGACGGTATCTACCGAGTCTGCATACTCCACTTGTGCCAAATACGTATCCTCGAAACGACACTTGAAACTGGTCCCATCATGGCCAGGGATATCAAACCATCAAAAAGACCGTCCAAGTTCCGTTCTCTACCAAAGAAAAATGCAGATCAAACGCGAGGGAAACTTCGTCCTCGTGACAAGGGCAAGGCGCGTGCCATCGACGACGTATACGAATACGCCCCTTCCAAAATCCGTCGTTCCAAAGTCTCTCTCTCACTGGACCGTCACGAAATCGGAGGGCGACGGCATGGCTCCGAGGACGACGAGATAGACGTAGACCTCAACGGTCTGAGCCATGAAGCGATGCAAAAGTTGCGTGAGAGGCTGATGCGGGACGATGAGAATGAGGATGGAGGCGGGCAAGTCGATAGTGAAGACGACGAGGATATCGAGAGCGAGGATGCGTTCGAGGAGAGCGATAGGGAAGGATTTGCGGGGTCAGCGTTCGTGCGCAAGGCACGTTCACACCGTCTCGTCTCTCGTGCTGCTCGTCATTGATCATCGTCGTGTTCGTTTAGGGTGCCAATACACGCTCTGTTCGCAGAAATAAAGCTTCGAACTCGAAACGACACGTAGAAAAAGAGGTTGATCTCAATGAAGACGCTGACAACAAGTCAGAAGATTCTCGATCCGTCTCGGAAAACGGAGATTCATGTGATGAGGATGAGGAAATGGACAACGAAAGTGCAGGTGAATTCTATGATGCACTTGATGTCTTCGACGGACGTCCAGACGTGGAGGACGGCGACCTGCCTTCGAAGGTTGACAGGAAGGGGCAGGGCGTGATGACGAAGCCAACAAGAAGGGAACAAGAGATGGGATGGGAAAGGGCAGCAGATCCAGATGTTGGTATGAGCGGAGACGGAGCCAGAGATGATGAACGCGGAGACGAGGCCACCGAAGGCGATGACGACGAGGAAGACGAAGATGACGAAGACGACGAAGTAGGCTCATCTGCTTCCGACTCTGAAGACCCCTCTCCCGAAGCACTCGCCGACCTTGAGGCCTTCCTCTCAAAGCTCGACCCAGCCACGACCCACAAACGCAAACCAGAAGAAGTAGATGAACCCGGCCCGAAGAAACGTCAACGAGTCTCCGACCGTACCGAAGCAGGCGAGGAGAGCGAGTTTGGCGTTCGAGGTACACATCCACATTGGTACCATACATTCATGATCTAATTTCTGCACAGGTTCGAGCACTCTCAAACTGGATGACCTTCTTGCCCCACTCGCATCCTCCTCCTCCTCCCTTGTTGCACTCAAGAAAGCCACGAAACCTCTCACGTCATCCAGTTTGAAAACAAAAACGCTCTCCGCGCCGCTACCTCAGCGAGCACAAGAACGTCTTGACCGAGAAGCTGCGTACGAGAAAACGAAGGAGGAGGTGGACAAATGGACGGCTACGATGAAACGCATCAAAGAGGTATGTGACACCATCTCACCACATGCGAGACATCCATCTCATCTCCCAATCCTAGGCTGAACATCTCAGCTTTCCTCTCCAAGCCGAGAAACCAAGCCGCGTCTCCAATCTCGAACTCGCAGCCAGATTCACTGTAAGGGCATTTCATTTTGCATTCTGCTCGAGAATAAAGGTTGACCATAACCCCTCTCTAGCCATCGAACGAGCTCGAATCCGCCGTCGACAAACTCCTCAAATCCGCACAGCTACGCGACGAAGACATCGAAGACACCGAAGCACTCAAAACGGCCCATCTTAGTGTGGAAGAAGTCGCTGCGAGACGCGCTGAGCTGCGGATGATGCGCGAACTTGCATTCCGGGCCGACAAGAAGGCAAAGCGGGTCGCCAAGATCAAGAGCAAGACGTACCGACGGATACGGAAGAAGCAGCGCGAGCGGCTCGACGGGGCGACCGGGGATGAAGACGTGGACGTGGAGGATGAAGAGGCGCGAATGAAGGCTGAAGTCGAGCGAGCGAGGGAACGGGCGACGCTCCGGCACAAGAATACGGGCAAGTGGGCCAAGGGGATGAAAGGCCGCGAAGGACTCGATCAGGATCAGCGACAAGCGATTAGTGAAATGCTCGAGCGCGGGGAGAAGCTGAGACGGCGGATACGCGGGGACAACAGCGGTGATGAAGGAAGTGATGACAGCGAGAGCGACGGGGAGGAACGAGACGAAGAGCAAATAAAACGGGGCGCTTTCGAAGAGCTGGCTGCTCTGCGTGCAGAGGACGACTCCAGTCTCCCAGACCTCAAGGATAAGAGCGTGTTCAACATGAAGTTCATGCGCGATGCCGCAGCGAGACAGGCTCACGAAGCGGACGCTCATGCCGAGCAGTTTCAAAAGGAAATAGGATTCGGGTTAGACGAGGAAGGGGAAGAGGGAGACAACGGTACCGCAGCTGCTCCCTCAAATGATACGACCATGGTGCAACGCACGGGAGGACGAATCTCGTTTCGACCTGGAGCGATACAAGGCGTACTCAGGCCCCTGGGTTCCCTGGCCTCGGACACGTCTAGTGTCACCCTGCAGTCCACAGACCTGCTGCAAGACATACCCGCGCCTGAACAAACGCCCACGCCAAGTCTATCCACGCCTACGCCAACCCTGCCATTTATACCCAATCCATGGCTCGTGGCGACAGCATCCTCCTCCGGACCCTCGCGGAAGCGGAACGAAGTGCGGGTGCACGAGGGCGCCGACGCGCCGACCAAATCTTCGAATAAGCTCAAGAAGCAAGACAAAAAGCATGAAGACGAACGGGAACGCGCCAAGGACGACGCGGTGCTCGAGATCGACGCCAACAATGTGCTGACGATCCCAGAGCCTCCTGCTCCTGAGCCCGCGCCCGTCATGTCGGGCAAGAAAAACAAGGGAAAGGCCAAACAAAGACAAGGCAGCGCAAAGGCGTCCGCTGGTCCTACCAGTGCTGCGCACGATGATGGGAACGAAGTGCGGGTGCACGAGGGCGCCGACGCGGCGTTGACCAAATCTTCGAATAAACTCGAGAAGCACGAAGACGAACGGGAACGCGCCAAGGAGGACGCGGTGCTCGAGATCGACGCGCCTCCTGCTCCTGACCCCGCGCCCGTCACATCGGGCAAGAAAAGCAAGGGAAAAGCTAAACAAAGACAAGGTAGCGCAAAAGCGTCTGCCGGTCCTACCAGTGCTGCGCACGAGGACGGAAACGACGACGATTCGGAGGTCGTGAGCGAGGTCGAGGAACAGGAACGCACAGCGGAGAGCAAGAATGCTGCTGGCAAGGGCAAGGGCAAGGGCGTTCAGGCATTCCAACAACGCGAACTCGTCGCTCTCGCCTTTGCTGGGGACAATGTTGTACAGGTACGCAGGTTCTCACTTGGCTGTCCGTTCTCGCATACTCACGCGATGCGATTCAATTGCAATGCATACTAGGCCTTTGAGGAAGCCAAGCGACAAGAAACTGAGGCAGACGCGCCTCGCGAGGTGGACACGACCCTTCCTGGCTGGGTACGACCATCTCATATCTCCTCTTTCGCTTCACCATGCTTACACTCGACGCTATAATCTACAGGGTGTATGGGGCGGCACCGGGACCAAAAAGCTTCCGCCCAAACCCCACCTGGTCAAGTCGGTCCCGGGGATCGTACCTACGGCCCGCGCGGACCACGCCAAACCACACCTGATCGTGTCCGAGAGGCGGGATAAAAAGGCGGCCAAGTACCTCGTGCGCGAGCTGCCTCATCCGTACACGAGTCACGCGCAGTTCGAGCGACGGATGGACGCGCCGCTCGGGAGCGAGTGGAACACGCGCGTCGGGTTCCAGCGCGGGACGTTGCCCCGCGTAGTCAAAAAGGTAAGGAGACGTTACTTTTCTTTCTTTCTTTTTCTTTTTGGGAGAGGGGCCTCTGAACGCTCACGGGATCTGGCCCGGTCCGGGGATTTCTCCCCTTCCTTTCCTTTCCTTTCTTTATTTGCCGTCCACGTTCCGGGTGTTCTAGTCCCTACGCAAAGTACCAAATACTGACTTTGACGTGCACACTTTCCATTTTACTCCAGATGGGCACCGTGATCGATCCATTGGAACGGCTCTTCTAATGCCGATCGTCGTCTTGTATCACCATTCACATCCGCACATCGCACATCATGATTGCAAATCGGAGGCACTGCTATTCCGGTGTGGGGCGGGGTGGGTGGGAAAATTAGGTGAAAAGGCGAGGAAAGAACAAAAAAAGGCGAACAAGGTTTCCTCGTGAATAACCCGATCCGCTTATCATCGCTGACACTGTGCAACCCCGCATGCCCCCACGCGTTTTGTATATATATAATAGCACAGCTTTAGCGTTCGTTCATGCTCCGAGTCGTTCCTATGCATTCATTTCATGCCAAAGAGAGACACTAAGAAGCTTTACCGGGGGCCTGGGCCTAGCTCCAGAAGAAATGTATACATATATGTGCATCGCCATATGTACATGAACGCTGGAAACATGAACGCTGGAACAATAAAAGGTTCTCGGTGATTAAAACTGGGATGATCACATACAAAAATGAATAACCTCTATGCGATCGTGACGAGACTCCCCAGTCAAGGCAAAGGGCTGGGCTGTGCAGATAGTGATAGGAGACAACACTAGAAACGAGACGAAGACTGATCACGATCACGATCTATGATAACTATGTCCGATTCAATGAAACGAAATCAGGAAGAAAAAGGAAACGAAAGAGAGATACGGGGAAAGAAAAGGAAACACAGCATGGCAGGTCCAGATCACCCTCCCGCCATCAACTTCTCAACCAAGGTACCGTAGTCAATTCTGTAGCCGCCTGGATGTTGATAACATGTAGTATCACTGCCATGGGTTGCATGCTAGGCTCCACAGCGTGGTCTTCGCTTGATTCGATCCAGGCCGTTCCTGCGCTCCTACTAGGGCCCCGGTCGACGTTGGGAGAAACGCCCAGACCCACGTTTTTGCCTCGGCGTGGATATCCAGGTCGGTCTTGTAAGCCAAGCACGCGCGCTTGTCCGTCCAGATACTGTGAGGTTCGAAAGACGGTTCGGTAGCTTAGGCACTGCCTTCGTATCTGTCGCAGTCCTCGCCGTTGTCGCTGCGATCGCCGTCGTAGCCATCCCTTGGGTAGGTACCGGACCGGTGGCGCCGACCCGTGGCGTGAGCGCTCGACCATATGGACTCGCTCCAACACCTGAACCTAGACCACGTTCCGACGCTGCTTCTGGTGCACTAACCACCCTTGCTAACTCACCATCGCCGCCGCCGACGCGATCACGCCACGAAAAAATCTTCTTGTACACCCTCGTTCCAGATAGTATCAGACCGAGTTTGCTCCACACGCGCTGACCACTCGTCCGGTCCCGGTGGGCCGATGCGTTGTTCGATGCACGGCGTGAATTTTGTCGACCTCCTAGCCGAGGTACAGCAGCGGCGGCCGGATCATCATATACGCCGTCTTTCGAGAGCACGCCATCGTCGACCACATCCAGGCGCGTCCAGTGCTTGGTGTGATCGCCCGCCAAATGAATATCGTCAACGAGACCGCGTGCGTTGGAGTTCCACCCAGAATCACGAGGCAACCTGCCACCGTTTTCAAGCGCACATGATTTACCAGGTCCCTTGTTGAGCACCGAATTGCGCCTCTGCCTACCAAACGGGATTGTTTGGTCTCGATACCTTTTACCACTCAACCTAAAACGAGAGAGCGGAGACAGATCTCCTCCTTCCAGATCAAGATCCGAGTAGGGTCCAGAACATGCGGGTTGAGTCAGTCTCGATGGCGCTCTGACGTGATGGCAATTATTGTCCCTCTCGTCTGGGGATGGCCGTTGAACCCGAAAGGACGGAAGACTGAACCTTGAGTTTGGGTTTGCATGGCTCTCGTCGTCCTTCTGCTGTGCCTGTCTTGGCGGTGAAAACGCACTGTATCGAGAACACGGTTTCAACCATGACAAGAATGAGTAGCAACGCAGAGAAAAAGAAAAGAATATTGACATGCGTTCCGACCGACGATTTCCAGCGACCTGACATTTTACATAAAAAAAAAGTCATCAACACGACACGGAGATAGATCCGCGAGACGGTGTGGCGCGCCCGGGATGGTAACACATTACCTCAGTGTTGACATCCGCCACTAAGCAACCAGACGATGACAGGCTGAGCTTGTCCAGGGCGTCAAAGTAAACAGTGGCATTAGAGCGCGGAGAATCATGGCAGGCCTCGGCGGAATGCCCAACTCGAACTATACCCCAAGGGGATCCGGCCTGTGATAAAAATCATTCCTGTCAGGGTCGCGCACCAGTTCGGATCAAGAGCAGACGACAAACACTCGGCAAGGTTGGCGTCCGATTGAGTGCAAGATCGCGACTAGTCTCTTCACGCACGACAAAGGGGGCGCCGATGTTGGGATCGGGGACAGTATCGTCATCCGAGCACCTCCGAGTCGCCTGTTTCGGGGGCAATTCGGGTTCAGCCTGAGCAAGCACGACGCAATTAACAAAAAAAACATAACTCTTCCATCACGCGGCCCAGAGGAACGCGACCGGGAGACGGGCTCACTCGAAACGACCGAGTCCTCGACCGCTTTGAACGAGGTCCTCGAGGAGCGCAAGGACTGAACCCAGTGTCACGAGAATAATCGTCAGCAGGCTCCCGCAAGGAAGTGGGCGACGGAACTTGGAGGTATCCCTTGCGGTTGGTCACCATCGAGTGGTGACGACGACGCCGACGCAGTGACAGGGACGGGGACGGGGACGGGGACGGGGACGGGGTGAGACCATCGCCATGACCTCGACGCGCTGCCAAGTCCCTCTGCAACGCGTGGCATGGCATGATGTGTCGAGACGCGCGCGTATCATTTGATTTCATATCAACAACTGTCATGTCACCGGGATCCAAAGGAACGCACCGAGGGCGTCTGCTGGTAGTACGCCCCGCCACCGCGCTTCCCTGTCGGAGACGCCTGCGCCAGCGAAAAGGGGGAGTAATACCCCTGTCCTGGCGTTCCAGCAAGCGCCGCATAGAAGCCTGTTTGCTCGTGAGTCCAAGAGAGAGCCGCGTACATTGCGGACGCGCACTGTATTCGTGTGGAAACTTGTACAGGGGGTCTGGCGGCGAGGCGGGGATCTCGAACGACTGGACAGCTCAGCTCAGTTGACTGCGACGTCGCCCAACAATCAAAGGAATAAGTTGGACTTGCCGGCTTTGGTTTGACGATGAGCTTCACCGCCCTCCCGACCTTGGACAAGGACATGAGGGCTGTTCGAGAGTGTTGAGTCTGCAATCTCAAGTTGGCACGCATACATTCAGCATTCCAAACAATATTTTATTTTCTAAAAAACAAATGTGCGTCTCATGACTACGAGTTCGACCTTGTCCCGCCGACCTCAACTCTACTAGAGACTTCCTCCCCTATAAAGAGAAAGGAAACGACACGCGCTCGACCCGTGAACCTGCTCAGCGCCAAAACGGTGCCTCACAGCGAGCACGAGCGCGGTCCAATTCATGTTCCACGAACGTAACGGACTCTTCGTGTGGAGATGATTCAGAAACGAAGAGCCCTGACTTGTTGGTGGGTAGCGTGCAGGTACTATGTATATCAAGCAGAGCGAGCAGAGTGCGGACTACCGCGAGAAACCTGGACGTTCGGACGTGCTTAGGGAGAATGGTTGCCCCAGGAGACCAACCTCATTGAATTGATGGAACGAATTGAGTGCGCATTCTGAGAGTGGATGAGGGAGCTGTGGTCGTCAAAGGGAAAGAAAGAAAAAAAGATGCGCCTACTACTGTACAGTCAATGACTAATCGATTCACACGCATCCGCTCCCGTTTTCCACCGCCGCATCAGGCAAGTGTCGTCGTTCACCTTCCTTTCTCCGTTTGTTAAATAAATATAAACGAAAGAAGGAAGCGGCAGAAGTTGACTACCGGTGGTTCAACGCCTCCGTGGCCGACGATCTATCCCCATCCGTTCGTGACTGTGCTTGCATGCACATGCAATGATGAGACGTACTGCCCAGTATTTTTCGAACCCCATGACTCGTCAAACGTAACCCCCACAGATAATGAAATCAGCGAGCTTAACGAGCCTGAGGCCTAAAGTAGGGTGTACGGAGATTCGTCCTGATTCCGCCTACACCCTGTCAAGTCATTTGTGCACGACAACCGCAGTCGACGTCGAACTGGACAGATCAGATCGGCGCCACGGTATGTCAAGTCACCAAGTCTACCGTCACCTCCCCCATATGAGACTGTAAGTACAGTTTTCCTCCTGTCGTTGTCCGAGTATAGTACACGGGTGTATTGCCTCAATCTATCGCCCGCCCATCTCGCTTGTACACTCGCCCGGCCTTCATCACGAACCGTATGCTCTCCGCAGACACCGCGCCCGCAAAATCCCCATCCAGATCCCCACATGTCGCAATCAGGTCTGCAGCCCAACCCCTCCGGATCGCCCCAAATGGGACATCATGATCGCCCTCGCCAATCTCCTTCTCCTCCCCCTCTGCCTCCACCCTCGCCAACCTCGCCGCACCCTTCCGCCCTTCCCATCCCATCGGCCGGACACACAACCACCCACCGAGCGTCCCCCACCTCAACACCCGCTCCCAACCTGCCCCCAGCTTCACCATCAGCACCATCTCCAGCGCGTTCTCCCCGTGCGCAAACACCCCCGTGTCCCGGCGCGCGGCGCGGGTCGGCGCGGCCGGCGGCGGCGCGCC